>JAIEZT010000487.1:87117-129515 GCA_019594935.1 Periophthalmus modestus | reverse complement strand
TGGACGGCGTAGGTCACATTTATGGAATTTGAAAATCTATGCATACATTTGCCGTTAGTGTGTATGGCTTAATTGAGAAAAAGTTATTGTTGGTGAATTGCGCCTTGGACGAATGACAAAATGTCCATTGTTTGCGTGTCCAATTGCATCGGCTATCTGCCAAGAGCTGTTTCTCAAATACTGTCAATACGCCTCTCTCCTCTCATGTACCATTTACCCTGAAGATCCGCAATAGTGTCACATCTCTCTCTCCAATTACGACCTCAACACAGCGCCGCGACTGTTTTTCTAAAGCGACGGTGCGGCTGGAGTATCTTTGTTTACCCTTGGTGCTCATTTAACGGAAAACAACGGCTATAGTTACAGACAGCCGACAGAGGCGTCCCCACTGTTGCAGAGCAACTCCTGATACCATGTGCGAGACGCGATTCGGCGAGATAGAATGGAAAGAGCAAGCTTCCCCGAGGTAGCCGCAGTGGAGGGCTGGCAGATGGAGGTGCAGATGTTCCCAGGTAGGAGCAGCCTGGAGATTGGCTCTGTTTTCCCCCGGAACGGAGCCAGCCAACGCGGAGGAAGGCCTTTTCACATTGGCAGTGTCTCAGACTGGGCTGCAGCAGGAGCTAGAGGTGCATCCGCTCTTCCAAGGCGCTTCCATTTTTCTCCCTCATTTCAACTGCCCCATGCTGAGATGGCTGTTGTAGATATGTTATGTCAGAATACTTGTTAAGCTCAACAAAAGCATGGGGAGGCTTTTAAAGACAAAGCTGAAAAAGTGACTCAAAAGGAATCTATATTGTGCGAAATAGACTTTTGGCCTTGCTTTATCAGAAACATACCATTTATATTTGCACATGGGTTTCAGCAATCCAGCGTGTTTATTTAAAATGGCTCTCCTCTCGATTCTGCACGTCAGAACCTCCTCATGGAGCCAGTTTGGTGAAGATCTATTATTCATCTTGGCTAGTTACACGTGAACCTACATTGTTTTAGCTGGTTACAAATTGTGTCCCGTTTGACTGCAGAGATGTAGCCTTAGCATCCTCTGTTATGGTTGATTCTAAGTTACGGGGAATATGGAGGTGTCCATAGAAGTGTAAAAAGGCCTCATACATGTGTGAATGTTTATTATTGAAATTTGATTTCCAGATACTGATTGATAACAACTTGACAGTGATTGGTACAAAACTAGATACTAATCTGAACACTGCTTCATACTGATAAATAGGATAAAAAATGGACCCTTTCTTGAATCGTTATAGTAGTCTTGATCTATCATGAAACCACATATCTGTTTTAATCCCTCAGTCGTCCAGGTCTGATCCATAGCAAAAGACGAAGTTTAAATCTGTCAACTGGACAGTCGTTGTAGGAGTGAAGACGTTTCGCTTCTTTCCAGCTGAAACTGGAGACAATAGATGTTTACAGTTCGAGAGTGTAGTTAGCTCCTCTCTTCAGATAGATATAAGGCAGTGTCCACCAGAAATCGACCAGAACCTGAAGAAGCGGCTTGGATGAACAGCGAAACGTCTTCACTCCTACAACGGTTTGTCCACCCTCCGATGACAGATTTAAATTTCGTCTTTTGCTGTAAAACCACATAGTAACATTAACACAAAAGTTTCATATATTATTATCACCATCTGTATGACTACAGTAGTATTTCACAAAGGAGTTAAATTATTGGATTCTGACAAACCAAAAACACCATGGTGCATTTCAAATTTCTTCTCTGCAATAAGAGGGCACCAATAAATGCAATAACAATATTTGTCTTTGAGCAGCATGGTCTTGGAATACAGTAATTTAATGAGTTCTCTCAAAGCACAGTCAAACCACCACTAATTCTTTCTTTTTTTGTATTTTGGCAAAATTGGCCAACCAATGAAGCTAAATTGCACGCTGTGTACAAACAAAACCAAACACCAGATCAAAAATCGTTAGCCGAATTATCCAGGACAGCCAGACTGGTCAATGAAATTTGTCATGGACCTAGCTAAATTAGATTGGAAACAGAGAAGTGGTGCTAATAGCCAGAGCTCAGGGCCAAACTGTGAGATTTCATAGGAAACATGCACTGTGATAAAAAACAGTCCAACAGCTCCCCACCGCTGCTCTTTTGAAGGCAAACTATTTCTAAATGAGACATTTTACCAAAATGTTCGGTTTCCACTATGGAAGATCAAAAGCTGTATGCGTAACAAGCTTAGCAGAAGATAGAGACAGTGCAGGCAGTGTGTTAGCCTTTTTAAATTGAAGGAGACTCTGCGCTGGGGACGTTGCGGATGCCATGCAAGGTTTCATTATAAAATATACTCTGAGAAGTGCAGCTGGATTGAGAAGCTGGAGATTCAAAGTCAAGAATGTTTTAAGTTTTGCATGTTCCTTTAGGTTCAAATAAACCGGTGTGTGCTCTTTGTGAACTGAACAGTGATTATTCCACAAGAAACGCCCAAACTGGCTATTTCAGGAAAGACTAGGACAAGATGTGAAAGTTGACTGCAGAAACTAATCTTAAGCCTTATTAGAAAGCTTAAGAAACTTTCTAAGCTTGTTAATGTGTTCCCTGATGCACTAAGATATTCAAATGTAACTTGTACATAGTATTCACATGATTTATTAATGGTTTTGCTAAAATCACAAGTAGAAAGACTCCCACACTCTCTATGTGCAAAAAGTGAGCTCTATTTACAGTGGAGCAGCAACATTCGGCAACTAGGCCTTCATCTGGCAAATTTTGCAAGATAGGACAGAGTGCGGGAGGTCTTTCTATTTTGGATTTTGACGAGCATTACGCATTCTCCAACGCACCTGGCTTCAAAAATATGATGTGCAAAGCAACCTCTTCTTATTAAGATTTATGGTTTGTTGACATGACCAGAGATCTGCACAACTGAATTGCCTTTTTGGGATTAACAAAGTTGTTGATTGATTGATTGAAGAGCATCAAAGTTTCGCTTCTTTTTATGTGCAGAGTATAAAAATGCAAAAATACCAAAACTTATATTATATGCTATAAGTTTTTGATGCAAGTTAAAGGTCTTATATTACACAAAACTGACTCATGTGAGGTTTTAGCCATATTATAATGCTGTTACCTCTCAAAAACACGTGTGAGTAAGGATTATTACACTGTCTGCATCCTCAAAATGCTCTGTTCCACCTTGTGATGTCATCTAGTGGTAATTTAAAGACTTACTCTTCAATACTCCAGAATAACCTTAAATTGTTCCTTTTATTATTATTTTGTATTATATTTGATATAGTGGTTTCAATGAGGCTAAACAATAGCTGTGATTTCAAATCTGGGCAAATCCGAGGCTGAAATTAGTGTTTTCAGCTTGAGAAAAAGAACACAGCCTAATTATGCAGGATTTGTGTGTTAAACATGTGTGAATGAAACAAAACACGACTCCATGGTATAATTACGATGAGAAAAAAACATAACATAATCAAAAAAGTACTGCAATATAGGCCCTTTAAGATGGAAATGTATTCATAGTATAAAATGTATAGATTGGAACATTATCCCTAACTTATCCTCTGTGTCGTTTAAAGAGAACTTATATTAAAGCCCCATTCGTCTCGTGTTTTCATCACTTGTATTTATTCTGGAAAATCACACTTTGTCCTGTCTATTAAAAGAAAAATCCTGCAGCGAGGTGAACTACCGCAGTCCCCTTGAGGTTGGTAATCTCCCCACAGGAAACCCTTTGAGAGTTTCGACGAGAGATCCACACATGGAGTTTCAGATGTGTCACGCGCCATATTGTTGAAGCCACGTTCCCTTGGGAGTTGAAAATACATTACAATAGTAATAATGAGTTACTTCACTTAATCGTTTTTTGAAAGAAAACAGGAGTAATCATGGCGTGACCCTACAATGAAGCACTTTTCTTCATGAAGTTTTAATGCCACACTGTGTAACATTCTAGGAAAAGCAATAACACATCTCCAAGAGTGTCAAACTCGAGGCCACGGGCCAATGTTGCCCCCCACTGTCATTTTGTGTGGGCCCACAACGAGACAAATTAAAAGGTATGACTGTTTTAAAATGTCAGTTTATCAGGAGATACAGTTATACAGACATATTTTTAAATCTACGGAAATCCATATGTTTGTAACTTGAATACGTAATAAAAAGAAAAACAGTTAATGAACAAGTTAAAAAGGTAATTATTTTTCATTACATGTGGCGACCATTTTGCTGATGTGGCCCTCGGTGAAAATGTGTTTGACACCCCTGACATAGAGGCGCACAAATAACTGCAAAAGTTCCGCAATGCACCATTAAGTGTGTTAGCAGCAGTGGTGCCTTTTTTCCTTATGTAGCGAGTTTTTTCTTTACACTTTCAACTTACTTCTCTGGTCTAAAAAAAAAAAAAGTTACCAGTCTGTGCTTTTTTTTTTTTTTCTAAAACTATTCCCTTTGTTTGCCTAATAGCTACTCTGAAGCCACTTTCTTTAGTCAACAAAGAACAGGAAAACTTAATGAACCAAATCTAACCAATAAACACAAAAGGACCACACGCACCAACACAGTCTAATCTTTGTTCAAAAGTTCTATCTACGACTTGTATTGAACTCATCATGGTGTTGTTTGTTTCTCTAACTGTGTATCATTGTAAATCTGTTCCCTGTAATTACACTGTCACCCGACCCTGCGCTGGGATATCTTCTTTAAATATGACGTAATTACTACTTTTATTTCCCATCTGAGAAATATCGCTGCCCCCTCTCGACAATACCATCGTCATATGGTGAACTTTCTTGTATTTGTAACTGTCATTCAGGTTATTGGAGTGTAAAATTGGAATATTACTCTGTGATGATGGCACTGGCGGAGAAATAGTTTGATGTCTGCAGCTCAACTGTATGTTTGGTAATTACCATAAAAGGTACTGAAGAAGAACCAAAGCATTTAAGATGAATAGGATTTTTTTCATTTTATAATTTGATGGTTATGTTCGGTGTTTGTGTGGGAGGCCAGCGGGTCCTATAGGCATTTACTTGGCGTCAATAGCACTCCTGGTGTTTATCAAGGGAATGAATGACTTCGGAGCCGCCAATTAAACAGCATTCAGCGCCAGTCGGGTCTGCGAAGTGCGAGCATCAATCAGGGCTACTCATGGGACAGCTCAATTTTAAGAAAAAGACATGGGACAGAGCTTTGGTTGGCAGAAATTGTAAAGAATCTGAATATGCAACTTAAAAAAGGGTCTGTACCTTGACTATTTCTTCTATTTCAGGAAAATGCCTTTAATTGCCATATATTAAATAGGATCTGTGCACAGTTTAATGTATTGTGTGCCCGGCAACCTCACTATCAGCGTCACTACTTCCTGTACTATTTTATCTTTTTTTTTTTTTTTTTTGCAGGTTTCACACTAAAAATGAATAAATATGTAACGATCTGGCAGTGGACAGGGAGCTGCAGGTGGATAACACTGACAACATGTTAAAAACTACACAAATAAAACGAATACTTCTCCGGAGGACACGTCTATGTTTGGAAAGAGAGATGTTTGTGTCTCAATGCTAAATTTGTGAGGCATAATAAATATTAAAACAACAGCACAAACTGAAGCATTGTACATACACAAATAATTGGGTTTTCTTTATTTTAATTAGAATTTTAATAGGTTGTTTGTGTTCATGTTTTTCAATTTAAAAAAAGTGAAACTGCTTCTGGTTTATCATCAATAGTTTCTGCTTTTATTTCATAATTTATCATATTTTAACACAATGGATGAGAGTGACATGCATGGATAAAGAGGCTGCTTTGTTTTACTAAGCATGTCAGCTCAACCTATTGCTATTGCATTGTTTTTTATTGTACTTTTTGCACAAGTTGGCCAGACAGAGCCAAAAAAAAGACTCAGCTTGCAAAGGCGGAACCTCCCATGGTACCGATCCACTCCAAAAGCAAACCAGTGGAGATATATGGGTGATGTATGGATGTAAAAAGCTGTATTTTGACTTTTTTGAGCCTTTAACAATGCTTTAATGTTATCTTCTCCCCATTAAAGTCGATCAGTCCCTGTTTTCACCGCCACCGGCACACACCCACTGCTCTTTACTTCCTTCGTTCTCTAGTTTTATTTTCTTAATCGGTGATAGGCGTAGGATTTGGCAGCACTCTGTATTCATTTTGGTGCAAATGTACAAAAATCTACCGCTCGCTAGTGTGATCTGCTGCTTTTCATGGGAGTTTCCGGCTCTTTGTTGTGATGACTTTTATAGCAAAGTCCACTCTCATTGGGCACCACAGTTTTCTAATACAGAAGCCAGCGAACTTGATTCTTTTATAACGTCATTTTAGATGAATATTGCGATTTAAAATGTGTCATAGATTATAACTATATAGTTCTTTAACAACGTCCTCTTACTGCTTTATGCCATGCGAGTAAAGACATATTCAGCCAAGTTGTGAAGAACTTCTCAAGCTTTGTTTTTAACTCAAAGTGCTTTTGGTTTCAAAGAGCAAACAGATACAGGCCTATCTCAGTCTGTACAATTTATAGGCCCTGTACTACTCCATCAGGTGGTTGCCTTCAGATTTTACAATGCTTTTTCACTCTGTCAGATGCAGTTGCACTAAGTAGTATTTTATAGTTGAAAAAATCAAAAGGAAAATCCACAAATGTGAAACCTGATCATTTATTGTAGAAACGAGTTCCCTTATGTTGCTATATCTAACCTTGCCGGACAATTTGGTTGGCGTTTTCATACCTAATGCCCCTCCTCTTGCAACCAGTCATCATGCTCAGAAGGGATTCAAACAGCTACCCTCCTGTTCCTCGACAAAATGCTTAGCCCACTACACCACTGCGTCTCTCCTTACTGCTGGCCTAACTAACGGCTGTAATGGCCACTGTGTTTGTCTCAGCTGTGGGAGGAAAGAGCTGACACAAGCCAGTGGGTGGACACTCTGGCTCAATTGTTTTTTTTTTTTTTTTTTTTTTTTTTTTTTTTTTTTTTGTTACACAGAAATAATAATAATGTGGTTTTAGTGGTGAGTTCACAAAAGGTGTTAACATGGCACTCTTTTGTCAGCTAATTCCAAAGCACTGGGCCTATGTTTTTAATTAATCTTCTGTTCTTTTTTTTTTACACTTACTTTGACTAGGTGACATTTAGAATGACAGATTTTTTACTTGTAGTACAGTTCTTCCTTGTTTTTTGCGGGAGTTACGTTCTACAAATAACTCACAATAAGCGAAATCTGCAAAGTAGTCAGCTTTATTTTTTTGCAATTATATATGTTTAAAGGCTGCAAAACCCCTCACCACACATTTTATACACTTTTCTCAGACAGACATTAACATTTTCTCACATATCTCTTTTGTTTAAACTCTCTCAAAGTTCAGACCTTCGTAGGCGCCTTTGTTGGTGCGGAACGTTTCATCGACATTGTGGGTTTTGCACAAACTTGCAAACATACAGCACTTCAGAGTCACACTGCGGTCAAACTTTATGTAAATTTGTCTGAACGCATTCTGTACTGTACAGGAGACACATCACGGAGGAGACTGATGCACAATGGTCTACAGTCCCTCAGCCAATCAGGACGCAGAACACAATGCAAGTTAATACTTCGTAAAAAAAAAAAAAAAAGCACACAAAATTGCACCAAAAAAATCCACGAAACAACGAAAGGTGAACCGCATTACAGTGAAGGACAACTGTATATAAACTGTTTTTAAATGAAGGCTCACTAGTTGTCAATTAACAACTGGTGAGCCCTCATTTACGCTATAAGATGGCTATACTTTTATTGTCTCCGTAGGAAAATGTATCCTCTGCATTTGACCCAATCTTCAATGCAGCTGGTTCATGTCCTCCTTTGTTCATGATTAGACCTATTGTGCATGTTTTAAGTTGATGGGAAACCAGAGTGCCCGCTATTTACATGATGGCGCAATTGTTTGCAGAGTTACGGTAATGGAAATCCGCAACTGCACTATCGGCGGCAATAGCATCTGTAGCTATAGGGTTAAGAGGTTAGGACTTACTATTCATAGCAAGAAGGTTCTGGGTTTGATCCCCCTTTCCGTGTGGAGTTTGCATGTTTTCGCCCAGACATGGAGCGAAACAAACTCTGAATTCAAAGGGATCTCAAAGCAAAGGTTTAAAAAAAAATAGCAGCAGTGTTAGAATTATTCCTTACTTTCCAAACACATTCCACGTGTCTTCAGAGGCCAGAGTGGAGTTTTTGCCGATACTGTAATGCTATCAGCTGCTTTTCCGATGGTCCTAAATTTTCTCTAGGTCCATCCTGTTTTAACAATGATTTGATTGAATACTTTTGCAAAACTACCTTGTATGACCCTAACCAAACAAAGCGTTGGAGAACAGAGCACAAAGTTATTTACTTCAAGCATTGTAACTGCCTCCATTAGTCCAATCACCAGAAGGAGTAAAAGTGCTAATTTTCCAAAGTGCGTTCTCAACACTTGAAACCAAATTAAAGTTGTGGGTTGTTTTTGTCTCTGCTCCTGCACTTTGAGACAGAGACAAATGGCTGCTGGAATGTGACCCTGTGTGTGTTTAATAAATGAGATTAGACATTGATTATCTGTGAGCACAAACCAACAATAGTTTAATTAAATGACAGCCACTTTGGGCCGTACATTATTCATGTCGTTGGTGTGTGTATGTGCTTGGCGGAGGAGCTCTCAACGTGAGATCTGGTCACATTGTCAAAAATTAAACAGGCAGTCTTGCTAAATCGTGTCAGTCAAGTTGTTCTACTCAGTTCTGCTATGTAGTAGTAAATAATTCCATGCTAATTCTTGTTGTTTTACATCTAAAATATAGCATGCATATTTTTATAAACAGCTTTTTTTCCCTGTTAGTATAAATACGTAATTATAGACAAAATACCGTCATGTCATCATTTTTGGTCGGGATATTGCAATTCCGTGAGTATAATTGCTAACACAATTCATATTTAGATCAACATGTTACCTCTTGTTGTTTTGAAAGTCTTATATTCGCCAAAAACATCATATTAACAAAATAAATAAGTTTCACGTAGTTTTTGATGCTCTAAACCAGGGGTGTCCAAACTATGGCCCGGGGGCAAATGCGCCCTCAGACCCGTTTTTATTGGTCCTCAGGCTTCCTTGTGAACCAGCCCAATTGATGATAAGCAGAACTTTTAACAGCAAATTCAACTATTTCTACCACTATAACCTCAAACATCAAATTGCAGTGTGTGAACAGACCTAAAATAATGTGTTTCAAGCCTTATTCAGCCTAAAAAAGTTTGGGCACCTCTGCTCTCGAAACTCTCCAAGTCACTCCCCCTTCAGAGTGCTGTCATAAACACAATTGCATGTGTTTCTCTAATGAAACTACTGCATATTATTACTGTAATATTGTATCTTTATGGAGAATTGTCATGTGGGAGCATTGTGGGCTAAGCATTGGACAGATCGTATCAGCCATAAGATTAGTTCAAATAAGGCTGGGGAGAGATTGCTAGATGACTCAAACATGCTTGGATTACATATTAAACCAAATCAGGCATGTTTTTGATGAGGGAACATTACAATATGGCAGAAAGCTCCAAAAATATATATTGCATGTAAAAAGGGTTTAGAATAGTGTATATTAGAAGTGAAAAAGTTTCTATTAGATCTTTTATTATTTGCTCCGTGGACATGCATATTTGTACTTCTCACTCCATTTTGTCGTAATATATGTACGCGGAAAATCATGCTGTACCTGAACATTTATTTTGTTGTCATGCAATTTAAAAGATTACCTTCGATACAGGATACAGGCTATAATTCGCTCATATGCTCGAAATAAAGAACCAATCAATCTACGCAGTGTAACACAGCTCCCACTATGATAAGCCATTCAGGGAAAATTGTCAATTTGCCCGTAGTCCTAGAAAGTTGAAGAGAATTGCATCCAGCCCCTCCTTTGGCATCTTTTATCTCCAGCCACTTTCGCACACGTCCCTTGGGTGGCCCGCTGCAGTTTGCCTTCTTGAATATGTATGTGAGTTATTGGTCCTGGGGGAGGCACACTACAGTATATCTGTGAATGGGTGGATGGGTGACAATGGGAGCTCTCTCTCGTGCTGCCTTTATCTGGGCCTGTCTGCCGCCTGATGTATCTGTGAACACTACTTGTTCCGATTGCCTCATCTATCACCGAGTGCAGATATGAAAATGTGGACCAGCGTAGAGAGGACAGGCGCGCTGTTACCGGGGCAATCATCATGTGGGAGGCATTCGAAAGCAGTGAGGGCTGATCTTCTATGTAGGAAAATGGGATTATTGGAAACAGATAAGAGATACTAATTTCTTTCATAAAGTCAGGAAAGAGGTTTAAAGGCACTGTACCTGATTTTTACTGTCTTAAAACAGTTTGCAGTGGTCCAAAGTTATGAATCACTCACTACCTAATGCACTCCTAGCATCCTACGTATTCACTGCAATGAGTAAGCCTACATATACATAGAATATCCACCCTAGTCCTTAACCCCTCATTCACTACATAGTCCCTCTTTAGTGGACTATATAATGGACTTTCACAGAGCGATTTTGACACGCCGCTCAGTCTGCTAGTCTGCTACCAAGTCTGCTAACAAATTGGGGGCTGGTCCAGGATCGTAATACCCCGGATGAGCCCCCAATTTGTCATGACCCAGCTCATGTGGGGACAGGGAAGTAAAAAAAAAAATAGTAAAATATAAATTAAGAAGGAATTTAATGGACAGAGATGTTAATGGAAAACTAAACAAAGGGGTCTAAAAATATTGAAACAAATGATACCTCACAAGTTTTAAAACTCTTACCATTCCAGGTCTTTTTGGTGAAATTGCCTATGTTCTGACCTCTCCAAATTAAAATGATAACTATTATTGAACCGTCAGTAGTATTTACACAAGTTTGAGCTCTTTGTAAAGGTAACATGTTATAGTTTTACCCTCAGGTGTCAGAATCACTAAGTTTGTCTGGCAAGTATTTATACACTTTGGAACACACATGAAAAATGATTTTTCTCATTCTCGCCTAATTTTTTTTGTTAAAATCAAGGTGCAGAAAGCTGCAGTAGGTAGCTGGGGACATTGCTTTGTTTTGTGCAAAACCTGATAACAGCTGATGAGCGAATCTGATAACGTCACCCATGTGCCTAAGGAAAAACACAAACACATAAGTAACAAGAAAAGTACAAATTGAGAAGGGTGAAGAATATTATATCATATACATATTCATAATCATCACACAAAAACAGGCTGTTAGTGTAAATGTTAATCTGTGCACATCTTGCACATAAACTGCAGAAAAAAACACCTTTCAATCATATACAAATGAAGTCTAATTCATACAGATAAACACAAATGTGCCTGAGCCCATGGTTCCAATGCCACTATGTGCACAAAAGTGATGCTAATGATTACTCACGATATATTTTATCTACAATTATGTAAATAGCAGAATGAACCACGCTTACCGATCCAGAACAGCATCCAGTCCATCAAAAAATTAACTCCTCCCACTCCAGAGTCCACCGTGGAATCTGCCATGAACCACTCCGGGTCCGAGATGCCTCTGGTATAACTTGTACAAACATCCATCCACACCGCTCCTGCTCCGTCTGTTTACAGAAAACCATGGCATGTCATACATCCTCGTGTTCAGCTGCTCATTGGCTGTAAGGAGAAACATCACTAGATGTGTGAGATGTGATTGGTTGATTCTACGAGAGGGAAAGTGGGGCGTGCACTTTCAGTCACCTGTGGCACTGATTCGCTGTCTGGGGCTCCAGTGACCCACAACCCCCACCTCATTGGCCAACCTTGGTGTCAATCAGAAGCTAGCATGTTTGTTTATCACTGAGAAACAAAGTTGGCGCTCTCTGAAGTTTATTATGCCTGAAATTGACAGAAGAAATGCGAAAAAAATACGGAGCAGATTTCACTTTCCTGCAGCAGATTGGACATGGAGGATCTAATTAATTTGTGGACATAATTTCTTGACTGGATTATATTTTCTGGACCTCTACAGAAAGAATGAGACCAATTTTGTGGGAATATATTGATGTTTGACAGAACCAGAGCCGTCAAAGGTAAGTGAAGTCCAAATCCCCATTTTTTTGGCTTTTCTGTAAAAACGGCTTTCCTGTCAGTGCTGTGGTGATTCCAGGTGAAAATGGTTTGCATATTCGGAAAGATGAGATCCGTAGCTTTCATTTGATGTGTAGATTTCTTGTGTGGGTGATGCGGAAGTGAATGTACATTGCTGTAAAGTTGTAAAGAAAAGGCAACAGTAAGTGTTTTTTAAACAAAACAACAGGTAAAGTTAACTAAAACACAAATTGCACAGTAACATAACACAATCTTGATGAACAAACACAGAGTCAGTACTAAGTATCTCAAGACATAGTCACTACCACTATACTGACACACAAAAGAGACACACTACACATACACAAATGACATACTGGCCACACACAGGCCAGCAACCCTGAACGGTGTCCCGAATCTTCTTAAATGGGTGGGAGGTGACTGAAGGTGGGCCCCAGGATTGGCCAGGAACTGTCCTCCAATCACAGCCAAGGGCTCCAACAGCGCTGATTATGGAGAAAGTGGACAGACTCGGGGACATACACACACAAAAATAATGGACAAAAACAAACAACAAAAAGAACTTAAGGCCTAGGGTCATAACATTCCGCTAAAGCTTGATTTCAGTCATAAATAAAGAACTAATTGGACTGTCACACAAGTATCCATGAACTAATAATAACTGTACAAGTTTTTGTCAAGCGCAACGTAAACGGACTACATTTTTTACATTTGTGTCTGAGATGTGGATATTATCGCTCTTTTAACAGCTCAAGCTAATCGCTAGCAACTTCACACAGCAATGGTTTATTTAATAGAGGTTTATTCATAATAAGCATTCAGCATTTCATTCAGTCGTGTTGGGTCCAGTTAAAGACCCGTTGCTGTCCTCTGTAGTTTTTTCGGACTGTTTGACCGGTCTAATGCTCACCGATGCTCGCTACTTTTCAAGTTGCATTGTGTCGTAACCTGTAAATAGTGCTTAAAGTAGGGAAGATTGTCGGACACAGCGTAGTTCTATTGAAACAGTTTGCAAATGTCCAAATATTGCTCACTTATCTAAGACATTCTGAGCACGAGTTAAGGCCCGAGCGGATTTTGGCATCACGGTAACGCGAGCAACAACTAGCATGCTATCGGCACACTTCCTATTTTCCTATATATGCAGCGTACTTATTTTTGTCCTAAGAGTTGCTTTAAAAATACACGTACAGGGGCGAAAAGGATTTTACATGAACAAAACATCAGGTGTAGGCCCTTTAAGTCAAGTCAATTTTGTTGTCTATAGTTCTCTCTGACTCACTTCATGTTGCGTTCAAGGACACGGGGCACCAATCGACTGTAGCGTTCAGAAAATTAAAGATGTGTTTATGATTACAATTCCATGGCGAATCTCCTATACCAGCAATTGTTTATTGGCTTCATTCAATAATGTGTGAAGGAGACTCCTAATTATATTAAGCTTAATAATAGACTTATCACATTCATTTAAACAAGGTCATTTGTTATTGGTGCACAAACAGAAAAAGGTTTGTTATCAGTGAAACGTATGAAGCTTATCCTTGCAACACTTCCATAAATCCATATATTTGACTGTAAGCAAGTTATTCACCTGTAAATTATGAATGGCTGAGGATTTCTGTTCTTCAAAAATGCATCAGTATAAAATGTGATAAGTGATAAAACGGGTTAGGTCAAACTTAGGTATTCAAACTTTTTTCATTGAATCATATTTGAAGCAGCGGGGCACAGAGCGATGGTCAGTACAGTGATACATTTTACATACAAACTGAGCAGCTGCTTAGGGCTCCGAGGCCACCAGAGGGCCCCCAAGAGACCATACATTTATATTGAAAATAGTATAATATATCAAGTTTTATTGGAAACAGAGCAGCCTAAATATCCCTCTAAAACAATTACATTTGTTTTATATCTATAGTAGCAAAATACCTACTGCTGCCTGTGCTTGTTTTTGGGCCGGGCAGAGGTGAGGGCAGCTATGTGTTTATACTGGTGCAAGGACCCTTTATAATGTAAATGTAAGCTCACTGTGACAACTGGAACACATAAAAATCCACCAGAAACTTGTCTATAATTCTTGACCCCCTTTATATGT
Source organism: Periophthalmus modestus (assembly GCA_019594935.1). Lineage (NCBI taxonomy): Eukaryota > Metazoa > Chordata > Actinopteri > Gobiiformes > Gobiidae > Periophthalmus > Periophthalmus modestus. The sequence goes on along the minus strand of JAIEZT010000487.1, from coordinate 115,314 downwards.
TTGTGTACTGTTCTCGTGACTATGGTGGTTGTGTCGGGGGCCCCCAGAGACAAATTCAGCTTAGGGTCCTCTGAGAGCGAGGGTCGGCCCTGATCAGTCGGGCCCGTTCAGCAGAAGGGCCGGATTTGGTCGATGGGCCATAGTTTGGACACGCCTGGACGAGGCCATTATTTTCAATGCCAATGATTTTTTTTTCGATCCATTGTGTTTGTATGAAACGCTTTAAAAGTCCTCAGCTATAGAGAACTTAAGCGTTTAGCGGAGGACAAAATCTAAAGAAGTATACTTGCAGAGCAGAGATCGATTGATAATTAAATTGACATGATCGATACTTTCCATATCATGCATGTGTTAAAAAAAAAAATGTATAGTGCAACTGGGCCTTATACATGAAGTTGAATGGCTAGTTAATTGTGAGGAAAAACAAGGTGCTTTGGTATTTACTTGATGACTGAAATTGTAGAACATGATTGCTCACAGTATACTGCAAAGAAAATAATTGTTTAGTTCAATCAGAATGGAAAATATACCGAGACATAGATGTACTGCCATTGTTTACGAACCCAATTGTAATTTCCATTTATAGATCATGATTACGTGCAACAATATAGTTATCATTCCATTTTCCATACCTCACCACCTAATCATTCAGCATCACACTAAATTGTATAATGTAGAGCAGTGTAATTTTCATCAGCATGACAGAACAAAACAATCAAATCAATCAGGCGCCATCATTCACAGGTATAATACCCCTAAAGAAGATTGTGTAAAAAAATATATACATATATAAATGCTAAAATAGATCAGTATCTGTACAAGTCATCACTCATTCTCTTCCCCACATTCTGCGTAAGAACAGTCCTCCTGGGATGAAGTGTCTTGCCGTTCGAACTTGGGAACGAATGGTTGATGGGCAAACTCGAACCCCTGAACCTCTGCCGTAAGATTGTTAGCATGGTATGAGCTACAATTTTGCAGTGATACTTTGCAGTGACATATTTGCAAGTGCTCAAATGAGTTTTCATGGTCCTGTTTAGTTTGATTTTCAATAAAAAGGTGAGTGTGACTAATTGAAAAATTGTTTGCTAACATTAGTCAGATGGTGACAAATGCCCATTGAGAAGAATTTGTTTGAAAGTCCTTACACTCGCTCACATCAGCTCACCGAATTGTAGTTCCAACTAAACCAGTTCTTTCTTGTCAGAAGGTGTTAAACTAACGACCTAATGAAAGTCTAACTTGAGTAACAGAAGACTTTTGATGATTTCAGTGGAAAGGTATCAATAGAAGACCTAGTTTCCATGCACTTTTCAATGTAAGGATTATTATTGAGCCCTACGTATCTACACAGAAGTGTTCTGCAGTCCCAGGCTGTACGGCCTGTAGCAGAGCTGTGGTGAGAGGTGCACAGAGAGACGACCTGTGAGCTAGTCCAACAATCCCAGTGTCCCAAGACGACTGTAGGATAGAAGCAACAGCTGCACAGCTCCAGCACTGCCCCACAAGTACCGTCCGGGTCAGCTGGCACAAGTTTAATCAACACCCAAATCACAGACGCTCAAAGGGCTATTCAGGTCCTCTCTACCATCTTTTCTGTGCCATGTTTTTCCACACTGACCATGGGCTGTTTCAATTGAGGACTTCTTGTTTTCAGCGCTGACAGTGATGACAGTATTTTCATTGATTGATGCTTGAAATAATCCTGTATTGTATCTCTCTGAAAATGTTCAGTATCCCCTCAGATTTTGGGTCATACATGTATGATTAAACAATCGCACATGTTTATTTATCAGGAAAACTGCACACCGGAAAAATGAAGTCATATGGCAGTAGGTCAGATATGGTATTCAAATTGCCCTCAAGATGGCAGGCTGCCATTGCTACAATCTGGCTGCTGACCGCTTGGTCTGACTGCAGAACTGGCAATGCACAATGAAATCCTATGGTGACATTACACTTGTCAAAAACAACTTTAGGGCCTGGTTAAAAAGACGGCCCCGGTCTCAAACACAAAGTTACGGCTGTGTGACAAGTCTGAGGGGAGTGACAATTTGTGAACCGGCCTTGTTTTGCTGCTGTGGAGTTTAAAATTTGAGGTTGGACTTTGATTGACAGCTCGGATTGGACTGTGTGCCTGTGCAGGAAATGAGGAGGCGGCAACAGCGGCTGCACCGGGCCACCCCCAGGAGGGCAGTCTTTAATGCCCCTCGGCCCTTTTTAGAAATATCCTCTGGGGGAGGAGCCGCCTGTGGCCATTTTGATTTCTGCCTATTTTATATCCATTAAATGGGGCGAAATGAAAAAAAAAAAACACAAGCGCTGGTACCCTTCCATACATTAGCTTCAATGCACATGCTAACAAACACATAATAAGCATTTCCCAAATCTAACCTTATGCTGAAAAATACAGTTGGACAGTAAAAATATCAAATCCTTAGAAACAGGAGCAGGAAATTGGGTTATGGCTAGTAATACTTACCAAATGTAACAAAAATTGCCACCATTGGTCTGCACTGTCTAAATGTTGTTTTTTTGTTTTTTTTTTTATTTATCTGTTCTATTAAAATGAATGGGTTAAAATATTGTTATCAGTACGAGGCTTTATGAGGAGCAATTCTAAACGCATCACTCCTTTAAGGGTTTATATCGTTTTTTGCAAATAGCTATTTTAACAATGTACTGCACAGAAGTTGACAGGTCTTAATAGTAAAAAAATAAAAAATAAATAAAAAAGTTGGTTGAGTTGCCAAAATAAGTACAATCAACAGAACAATATAAAACTAATCTGGTTCCAAGATCCACAATTACTCAGGCTATTGCATCTGCCAGTGATTCCAGGAGTTTTATTGCACGTAGATTTCTTTTGAATACAATTGTCTGGCACAGTCACAACAGTAAAAGACTGACACAATGGGTACAAGTAAGCACTCATATGTGTGTGATTTCTGACAACTATCCAATTATAATGACTGTGGCTGCTCTGCGCTGGAGGTGTCACACAACATCTCCGAGCCTCATTGTCTCTCGTGGGACCCGGGCTGCTGTAAATAAGGCTTGTTTCACCACACCGCTTGTTTGGACGTGTGGTCACAATTATGCTCAGAAATATGTTGAGGTTTTCTTTCTGTAACCGCATAATTCCTTCGATTTTTTTTTTTTTTTCTTTCTCTCCACTTGGGAACCTTTTTTTTTTTTTAATCTTTTGCTCGGGTTCGTGAAGCGCAGACACATTCAGAAGTAAAGGGCACATTCGGCAGAACTATTTTTACCATATTGTCCTGTCTGATCTGGGTTTTGTCTCAGTATTTTCAGCCTTGTGTACTGCAAATGTGCATGTAATGAAAGCTTCTCTACTTTTCAAGATAATAGGTTGTTCCAGGTATAGTTTGCAGCAGTGGCGATTGGACGGCACCACAGACTGTATATATAAACGGACGTAGTTAACCTTCTAGCTGCTGCTTTCCAAATATCGAAGTGGGCACGGGCACGCTTCCGGCTCCGTCGAATCTGGTTGCCAATTCACTTTGCATTGGAAAACTGTCACCCCTTTCTTCGTTACCTCTGCTGTGATGGATTTATAAGCACAAATTTAAGACACCAGAGTGGAGTTTCGGTAATGGTAACATCAACTAGCATGCTAACAGCGCAGCTCTCTGATAAGTATTAGATGCAGAAAGCACACAGTGAGGTGCTTGTACAATGTATCTGTACTGGAACGAAACACATTTTGCTCAACTACATGGAAAAAATGAAAATAAAAAAATCTGGTACAGCCACGTTCAGTAATAGAAGTTAAAATAACCCTGATCGTACGTGGCCAGTGCCCCATTATTGTTGCTGGCAAAGGGTTAGACTGGCAATTCAATCATGCATCTACTTTTCATAGCAGTCAGCTCTGGGTACAGGATATCTTTTTCCTTTGGCATTTCCACAAGCCTGTGCGACGGAAAAAATTGAATCCCAGGCCACTTGAGGCATAACCTTTTGTGTTCTGTATCCCTGGATCTCCTCCCTGTGTGAACGGCCCTGCCCACGTCTCCTGGGAGACTCGAGGAAACGGCAGGTTCTTGAGACATTTCACTGAAGAGAGCAGGAGCTTCTCTCTAAGCTCCTTCGAGGTCATTAACCTATTCACCTGCTTTTGACGCTATGTCCAGGCACTTGAGAGTCTGGTGATCCTTATTATAAGATAGAAGCATGTGTTGGACCTGTGCAGTGGGAGTGATTTAAAAAAAAAAAATCAATTAATCAAATTATTTTTACCACCCAGAAACACAACATTGTTGTATTGCATAACTCCCCCCCCCCCCCCCCCCCCCCCCCCCCCCCCTAACAACGTTTCACATCTACAGTTATTTTATGTCATTAGTACAACCTGGAGAAAAGGCAAACCACAGGACCTCAACACCTCAGGCTGTATAGGTCAGGAGTATCTATAAGAGTCACTTTTTCCCATGCATGTTTTAGTTTGATGCAGTGTTCATTTTGGCAATATATTTCAATGTAGTATTATAGTATTAGTCTCAGTATGTTGACTAAAATAATATGTGTTTGTTGTAGTCTATATTTTGTGTTTTTCTCTGGGATTTTTTAATTTTTCTTTTTTTTTTTTCTTTTTTCCATGGGGCATGTAAAGATATGTTTTGTGGACATTGAATTTTGGGGCTCCGGATTAAAAAATGTAACTTGATTTTTTATTTTTATATTTGACAAAAAAAACATCATCACTTTCAGATGAAAATATCAAATTTTAGTTGGATTTATTCTAAATAACTAAAGTGAGCCATGGATATGAACAAAAAAGCCTGCACATCCCAAAAGTCAAACCAGGATTTTTTTTTTTCATTTATTTTTTTTTTTAACCCCAACTGTGGTTTACCTGACCAACAAAACAGATTATTTATTTTTATTTTTTTTATGTATTATTGTACAAGGCCAACCTTTGTATCATGTAAAGCAATATTTTAGGAATTCATATCACAACACACTACCATTTTATGATGGAACGTAAGAAGTCTGCCTTTTTTCTCACGCCTTGTACATAGTTCTCTCAATATAAGACGTCCCGTAGCTTTCACACTGATGAGAATACATGAATAACCACACGGGCACTTGAGTACTTGTATAAATTGTTACCATGTTTACAGATCCTTGTAGGACAAAAGATGTGTGTTGGGCATTGTAATGAGTCTTTTTTTTTTTTTTTTTTTTTTAACAAACAGAAAGAATGACACGCGTGGTGAGGGGGATGAAGAAATCATACTTTAGCGCCATGTCCAATTCCCCGAGCCTGTGTAATTACAGCAGATCAGAACTTATCAGCGGCAGACATCGGCTTTGGATCTGAGTGGAAAATGAGCTATGCAACGTTCAATGGGGGCCAAGGGGAGAACACAAGGGAAAAAACCTCCAGCAGCTGATGTTGAAGGAAGGATTATCAAGAGAATGTCTGACAGCATGCTTCAAACAGAGTAGATAGGTAAGCCGTGTGAATGAAAGCTGCCCTGGTTAGGCCCTTATCTTGCTCCATATGGCTTTTCATGCACGCCTTTGATTCCATGCTAAGGTCTGTCCAAATGCTTGCATGTGTTTGTGTGCTTTCGAGAGATAGTGTGGATATCAGGATAACACAAGAGCGGGGTTAACACGCTCTTAAGGAGATTGATAAAAGTGGGCAAGTTCATTTTAATATATCGTCTAAACCAATTTGTGAATAAAATTTGGGCCAGTACAGGGCGCAGTGGTTGATCTACTTTTTAGTGCTGCAAGTCTTTAGTCATGCAGGCGATTAAGCTGGCGATGGTGCATTTGTAAGCGTTTTTATTTAGATTATAAGGAATTATATGGGGCAACTGCAGAAAACAGAGGTTAGTGAGTGAATGAGCTGAAGAGGTGATATTTTTAAATGTAAAAATGCAGATTAAATGATTCACAAATGTAATCTGTTTTACATAAATACTTTTGCCTTATAGTTGTTTTTGATTTGTTTGTCAGTGCAGTTGGGGTCAGATACTTACAGATGCATAATAGTTTTGAGAGCTTTTTCCACGCCTCCTTTTTAGTTTTCCAATCGATTGTCAGGGCATGTCTTTAGTTGATCAAGAATGTATTAAGTTGATTAGAGCCCTGCTTCCTGAGATTAGAGTCATAATCCAGGTTCTTTGTTCGGGTCATCCAGGCCTTTCTGTGTGGAGTTTCTTCCCGTCTGTCTGGATGGATTTCCAGTTTTCCAACAACACAAAACATGCACAATACATCAAATCCTCCAGCTAAGTCCTGACCAAGCCTAGCTCATGATCTGGGAGATGGGTCCTCGAGCAAGACACTTCAGCACCCCAGCAGAATTTAAGGAAGGGCCAAATGCAGACAAATTTCCTCAAAGTGACAATTAAATTGTATTTATGTATTTGTATGCACTTAACCCTCTGTATAATCTTGGTGTCCCAGTCTATAATACATCTTAAAACACATTTTTAGATTATTTAACCCTGGCGAACCTAAGAATCCTTTTCTTCTTTTGAAAATTATGAACATTGCATTAAATTACTACTATAAATTCACTGAACACTGAAATAGCCACTTTTTCAATTTTAACCCTCTATTCCCTGATTTAGGATCAAGGTCAAATTTGACCCACTGGGCTCACTAATTTATCCAAAAATAATATAAAAAATACCTCTAGACATTCTGCAAGCTATTACTAAAAAGATTAACAAAAAACACAATTTTACCAACCGCTGGTTTTGCTAAGACAATTTTGTTTGAGTAGCTCAACTAAACAGCATGTGGTCAGCCATCTTGTCACTACCACCATTTTAGTTCAATATTCATCCACTAGGTATCTCTATGCAGGGGCCAGAAGTGGCACTCTGGGCTTTTTGAATTTTATTGAAATTTTACATATTTTTTTGTTAATTTTGGGTAAAAGCAATAAACTGCGGCCAAATTTGACCCTGTGGGTAGGTCATGTATTTTAAGTACTTTTGGCTAAACTACCTGACATGTGAAACAAAGGAGCTCATTGGTCCCCTATGATTTACAATTAAAATCAAATTTCTCTCACCTCAGATTAACAGCGTTGCCCAATGATTCTGCTGAAATCCCGGATCATGCATGTCCCCGATTGGCTCAGACTCACATCTTCATAAAATATTGAAAAAGTGTTTAGTCTGGATCCCAGGCAAGCCATTTTGCAATCGTCAGTGGTATATTTCTGATTTCTTTTAAGTGACACTACTATACAATGTGAACTCTGCCAAGATCAGTAACTGTAGGGGTTCTGTGCAAAGTAGAGGGCTGCATATTGATTCACTGCTAAGTGAAATGTATGCACTTTGCCTGACTCTAACCACTAATGGAAATAAGGAACATTTCACCGTAGTCTCTGAAATACATTATGAATAGGCGAGAAGAAAAGCAATGTGCTCAGTGTTACACAGCTGTTCATGTGGGATGCCTGTGGTGTCCTTGGCCAGCCGGGGGAGCTAAATGGCAAATGCAAAAAGACCTCGGCATCTAGAGATGGACTTAAATCCTTATTGGGGAATATGTGCACAGTTTTTACTATTATGGCAGTTGAGATGATGTGAAAACAAAGTGTAATTGAATCCTTTCAGAACAGAAATGTGACAGGATGCATCTGAACAGTTGGATTGATTTGACCTTTATCATCAGCCATTTAGTCGCCAGGTGAACAGTTATTAGAATGGTATGATATAACCAGTGACGCGCGGTGAGGTTCATGGCTGGTGAGGCACTGATGTTGTCACAATCAGATTTACAAACATAAACCTGGTGTCGGCAAGTAGATCTGACCCCGGGCCATTGACTTAGGGCCAGAATAAAAAATAATTTCAAAATAAAAGTTCCCATGTCTGTGTGAAATAGCTCCAATAGTATGAAATAAAAAGCTGGTTTTATATATATATTTTTTAATCCTTATTCTGTTTCTCCAATTTTCAATGGATTGACGTCATTAAATTTCATTCATTTTGTACGTCCCTGTTTGGAAAGAGTGAGTCTTTCGTCCCGTAGTCTGGAACAAACCATTTAGCTCCTTTAGCGTTAGTCTGCCTCTATAACCTCCTGCTTCGACCGAAATTCCAGTTTAAAAAACTGCTTGAGCTTTAAACTGCTTGAGCTTTAATCTTGCTCCATTTAAAAAGTAGGGCCAGACAAGAAGAAAAAAATGAATTGCTAAAGTTGACTTGCTAATTCTAAATTGTAATTTGCTGCCCCTATTCTGCAAGAGTTACAAGAATCCCTGGGCTCACGAGTGCCCCTAACATGAGTCAGGTTAACTACGTGCCTCACCCGGCGCCTTTTCACAGCCGCTTAAAGCAGCAGTGTCACTGCTGAACTACAGCACAGTCAGTCCATGTGAGACACGAACGGCCGGTGCCTCTCCACACGTCTCTTTTCAGGATTTCAACGGTAAACCTAAAAATTCAGTAATTTTGAGTAAAAAAAAAAAAGAATTAAATTGCAAAGTTAAATTAAAAAATTAAAAAAACTAATTATTGGATAAATATAACCTCACCTGACTGCACTTCACTGGATATAACATTACTGGGTGTTAAAGGACAGATACTGTGCAAAATGTACTTTCATAAGCTTTTTTAAAAATGCTTTAACTCAGCGGTGGGCAAACCTTTTGACACATGGGCTACAATGGGTTCTAAAATTTGACAGAGGGGCCGGGCCAGGATAAATATGTGTATATATTACAATAGAGATTTGGCCTGTAATGTGTCCTTAAATTTGCATATTTAGGGACATGTTATATTCATAGCAAAGCATGAATATGCAAGGCTCATTGTACAAATTGTTTTCCAAATGCATTAATTAAAATAATACATTTATTAAATTTCAGTTAAATAAACACAGCATAAAAACTCACATTTAGTTTTATCAAGTGCCAAAAGATCAACATCTTTTAAAAAGGTAAATTGAACAAGGTTTACCCTTAGCTATTTTAATATAATTTGGTCACATTCTGTGGGCCGGATTAATAAGACCAAAGGGCCGTGTGTGGCCCCCAGGCCGTAGTTTGCCCATGTCTGGTTTAACTGTTTCACTGATCATTAACATACTATTAGCTGTATTTTGTGTGATTAGTGTAATCCTGCATTGTCCCGCATTTGAGTGCTCAGTAAATTATTGTACAGCAGCTCTGCTTGTGCCTAACACCAAAGTACATCTCCAACATGTTAACGCCACATGAACCATCTCATGGACTTCAGGGACCGGCCTCCTGCTGGTGCCCACAGTCTATGTGCTTTAAATTCTATGTGCTTTGTGCTCAAGCTTTAAACAGCTTTATGCTTTATGCTCCGTCATTATGTGAGCATGTATTCTTTGTGCATATAACTGAAAGGTTTTTATTCTGCACTCTTCTTTGTTTTGATGATTATTTATGTTTTGATTTGTTTATATTGTGATTTTAATGTCTTATTCTGTAAAGCACTTTGAATTGCCTTATTTCTATAGCACAATTCGTACACAAACTTGCCTCGCCTTTGTGCAGTGTAAAGTAAAAAAAAAAGTTCGATTGGCAGTTGTGTATTTTTTGCATTACTAAGCGCTTATGCTCATCTGTTGTGCGAGTTCTTATATTGACCTTATATGGGACCCCAGCCCAAAAGCCATGTTTAGGCCTGTACTATGCAGTTTACCATGACAAAAGAACAATAATGGTCTACGTATTTATTTTATTTTTTATTACTACTTTTTACTCATACTAGTAAAGAAATCATAAATTTTTTTCGCTCCAATACCCAAGCTAACTTTATGCCAGTATTAGTGTAGCAGATAGAGTCCAAAGGTTGTAATTAGAAGTTCAAATCCCAGTAGCACGGCTCTGAACACATAACAGAACAGTCAATGCATCACTCTGTATGCATTATTTTAATATTCTTCCTGTGTGTTGTTGGATGTAGAAAATAAAGAAAACTGTGTTATAAAATCTCACTTTCCCCTAGTCGATATAATTTTAATATCATGCTGAAATTATTCTGTTTAGGTGGCATGTTGGATTTCCTCGAGAATGGTTTGATAAGTATAAAGGCAACGAGGCTTTTGTTCTGAGAATAGGAAGGCTGACAAGAAATCCCGGAGATAAGGTAATAAGCAATATGCACTGAGGAAACTGCATCTTAATTTAAAACCTGTGTAGCAAAACAATGGGATAAGTTAGACATATCGACATTTTCTCCTCATGTGTTGCATAGAAGATTGATCAAAGTGCATTTTGTAACCAACTATAGTCAGCTAGTCAACTAAATAAGCCAATTTACATACTAACTCAGTAAAAAAAAATGCATTCTGGTGATGTCTTTTCCCAACAGGCAAGCAGACACAAGAACAAAACCTCCAAATATATCACATAATTGGGATCCACTCCATCTGTGTGAAAACGGATAAGTGGGTTGGTATTACTTTACACACTGCATGCTAACTCTACATTGATACTTCCTCAAAGTACTTAGGCACTTAATCACTGAATGAAATGTAATAGACCTAGAGCAGACAAATGATCGTGACCATTAGTGCTTGGAGTGAAGTGAGTTTTAATTCAGCGCCTGGGGTTCTTTCCACAAGTGTTCCGGTTTTAGGAAATTGTAGATTTGTATTGATCTCTCTGATCTTTAGTAGAATAATTTTAAGGAAGCAAGCGATGAACTGTTGTAGTCGATGCCCTTTTTAGCTTGGATCGACCAAAGACTGAAGGCCTTCCCTGGCATTAGAGGCAACTAAATTATTATTGTTATATTTTTTTCAGCTGTTAAAGAGTTGCACACAGATTTAATATGTTTAGTTGAATATATGGAGGTACAGTAACCAGACAAGGCAGAATTTCTGTTAGATATTTTAAGTTCATTGGGCAAAGTTGATATAGACTTGATCTACTTGATCTAGAAAATTTAAGGGCAAAATCCAGACATCTTTCTTGTTCTCAAATGTGCAAAGTGCTTCCCTCTGTGTTATTTTATTTTTATTTTTTTTCTTCTAAATAAGAACTACACTACTACTGCCTGGCCAAAAAAAAGGTCACACACACTAATAATTTGTTGGATCGCCTTTAGCTTTGATTCCAACACACGTTCGCTGTGGCATTGTTTTGATTTCGCTTCTGCAATGTCACAAGATTTATTTCCAGTGTTGCATTAATTTTCCACCAAGATCTTGCATTGATGATGGTCGATGGTCTTACCGCTGCACAAAGCCTTCTCCAGCACATTCCAAAGATTCTCAATGGGGTTAAGGTCTGGACTCTGTGGAGGCCAATCCATGTGTGAAAATGATGTCTCCTGCTCCCTGAACCACTCTTTCACAATTTGACCCCGATGAATCCTGGCATTGTCATCTTGGTGCCATCAGAATCCATTGATGGAATAACCTGGTCATTCAGTATATTCAGGTAGTTAGCTGACCTCATTCTTTGAGCACAGACTGTTGCTGAACCTAGACCTGCCCAACTTCAGCAACCCCAACCTATTTGCTAGTTAAATCCAGGTGGTGACTTTTTTTTTGTTTTTTTTGGCCAGGCAGTGTATTTCTGCTAAATAACATGTGTCTACGCTATGTTTGTTTTGGTTTATCTGAGAACTTCACCTGTAGCTCAGGCAAAACCATCCGCCATTGGTCTTATCCATTGGTGGGTTCAAACTCAAACATAAAAGTGGTTCAAGATGGAGTATTTATGACTATTCATCCTGCTGCACAAGGCTGCACCTCGCAGTCCTTTAATTGAGGCATCAAAGGTACCATCTGCAAGTTTATTTGATGTATTTATTTATTTTTTTCACCTGTAGATGATGAAACCTGTTCACCTTCCCCTCACCCGGCCTTTACTCAGACTCACCTGTGCTCTGTGGTCTTTTTCTGTCAGGCCAAAGCTGGCGCACTATCAGACTGCAGGAACGTAAATAGCATTTAGTGGTGATATGTGGGAATTCATCAAGGCTGGGTCAGTCAATCTAATTACAGATGGTAGCTTTAACTGCTGCTTCAAATTTACATTTTGCTGTCACATTAAATGAAATATATGACAGCAAGATGACAGTAATATACAAGCGGCGTAACTCAAGTGCGTTGAAAATGACCATGACAATATCCGAGACTAAGGAACAAAAGACGAGAATAAGGATGATTTGGTGTAAATATCATCATTATGCATCCATCATTTTAGCAACAAAAGATAAAACTACACAAAAATAACCAAACTTTCTGAATGCACCACACAAGAGGAACCATGCATCATAAAGTAGCGACAAACTGCTGCTCAAACTCGGGAGTTAAAGAGAGTGCCAGCCGTGCCGCTTCCAGACACCAGCGTTGGAAAACAATTGCCATTTTTGCAACTGTTGAAACAATCTGCTATTTATTTACGCTTTTTTGCATACTCTCGTCGAGCAGCTTAAGCGCACAGCCTGCATCCCTCCATGTGAGCCCCTCTGCTGTCTCCTAAACCATTCATTTCCTCCCCATAATGGAAAGCCATGCTAATGAATATGAATTGAAACATCTGCAATTCCATCCCTGCCTCACATTGTGTTTCGCGCGCGTCGTGTTTTCGCCCTGGGTCGTTGCCATAGCGTCCACGTTCTCCGTTCCACCGAGAAGGTCACATCTCCTGCCACACTGGATTGTATTGTCCTTCAGTGGCTCCTCTGACACTAATCTAGATGCATCAGTTTTAACTCGGTCTCGCGGTGGCAACATGCATGCAGAAAGATCAATCAATCCATTCTGTAATTTCATCAGGATCTGTGTACTGCTCGGTTCGCTTACCCTCTCCTCTGTCCCACCTCCACCCCCCCTGTCACCTTACCGAGCGGGGGACAGGCCATTCATCAACATTCCTATTCCGTATGGGTATTTAAACGTTGTTTTCAGAATGCAATGGGCCTGATTTCACCGGGGCTTTGTGGCTCAATGACGGCCAATGACTTCATAACGACCCTGAGCAAAGCAGTGTCATAAATATCTTTTGAATACTGCCGATCAGTACATGTTTTTTTTTGTTTTTAGCATGTATAGCTCATAAATGTTTTAAAAATCATTGACAGTTTAGCTACTATATAACAAAAATACAAGAGGACCTGGTCTGAAAGTGGCTGTACCCAATTTTTTGTACATGGAGTCGAGCAAAACTTCTTTAGCCCCAGTACAAATATATAGTAAATTCAGGTCTAATATTAGAAATGAGACTGCGCTGAGTGAGTGCGCTGTTAGCATGCTAGTTGTTTGCTTAACATAACAGCAAAAAACTCCACTCTGGTTTTCAAAAGTCATAAAACGTGCTTATAAAACTCATTGCCGTGAAAATCTGGTTGTGGTCAAACCAAACATCCAATCATTTATAGTTGCATGTATGGGCAAAATACACTGCCTGGCCAAAAAAAAAAAAAAGGTCACACACGATAATATTTAGTTGGACCGCCTTTAGCATTCACTGTGGCATTGTTTCGATAAGCTTCTACAATGTCACAAGATTTATTTCCATCCAGTGTTGCATTAATTTTTCCCCAAGATCTTACATTGATGATGGTCGAGTCTGACGCTGCACAAAGCTTCTCCAACACATCCAAAAGATTCTCAATGGGGTTAAGGTCTGGACTCTGTGGTGGTCAATCCATGTGTGAAAATGATGTCTCATGCTCCCTGAACCACTCTTTCACAATTTGACCCCGATGAATCCTGGCATTGTCATGTACCATCAGGGAAGAAAAAAATCCATAGATGAATAACCTGGTCATTCAGTATATTCAGGTAGTCAGCTGACCTCATTCTTTGAGCACAGACTGCTCAAAGAATGCAACTACAGCAACCCCAACCTATTTTCTCAGTTAAATCCAGGTGGCGACTTTTTTTTTGGCCGGGCAGTGTATGAAGACGGTGGGTATAAAATGTAATTGTCTTGAATGTGTGGACAAATAAATATATGCAAGGATGTGAAATAAAGTGAGTAATAACCTTTGAACACTGCAAATCATTTAACTGAAACTAGTTCTGCAGGGCCTCCCGGGCTGGTGCCCGTGTTTCCGTCTCTTTCCATCTTTCGGGGCACCCCGCCTGGGGCCCGTGCAGGGCCTCCCGGGTTGGTACCCGTCTTCCCGTCTCTTTCTGTCCGTCGGGGCACCCCGCTTGGGGCCAGTGCAGGGCCTCCCGGGCTGGTGCCTGTCTATCCGTCTCTTTCCGTCTTTCGGGGCACCCCACCTGGGGTCCGTGCAGGGCCTCCCGGGCTGATTGACAATGACCTACAGTCCCTCAGCCAATCAGGACGCAGAACACAATGCAGGTTCATACACTGTAAAGAAAGCATGCAAAATCTGCAAAACAGCGAGACCACGAAAGATGAACTGGGATATACTGAGGGGCCACTGTATTCCTCTATTGTAATATACGTATTCATAACAGTAACATATTATATTATATAAAACAGGACTTCGTGGAAAGCTTTCTTCCTCTGAGATGTATCTTTGCAGTGACTTTTTGAAATCTACCGGGTGCGTTCCCTATTTAGCTCCACACTGGCTCTGCGTCAGGGGAGGAACGCAGCCACACTCTCTGCATGTTTACCAATGACAAATGGAGGGCGCGGGTCTTAAAGGGTAAACGGGGGATTCGGGTGAAATAAGGCAGCGCTCATATAGGCTCCAGTGGACTCGCACTAGGAGCCGAGTGCAGGACAGAGCAGATAAGTCACAGCTCAGGCCTGGGTGCATTCACATGGGACGAGCTGAGCAGGACAATCGCTGCATTGTTTTTTTTTTCTCAGTTGCATCACAGTAACAGTACACGCAGTTGGCAGTGAAGAAGAAGAGTACATGTTGTGCAACACAAACAGTAGATCTAACGCATAAATGAGAACATAGCCTAGCAAATAATCCCTAAATTCCTATGATTATACCGTATGCTGAACAACTCTATAATTATGTTAGGCTTTGATTGGCTTGATGTCATTTGACCAAGGTGTGAGGATAGTGATGGAGGTCGGCTGAAACGCCTTGATTTCAAAATCAAATTTATTACTTTTTTTTACCTTACCCAACGGCTCCAGAACCAATAAGGGATTACACCGACCTGTCATCCTGTTTATAAAATACACAAGAATCAAAAAAATGAAATAACTTTACTTAAATTTATCCTTTGGGAGCAATTTATCCACCTCATTCATGAAGCGTACGAGCACATTTAAGGCCTTCTTTTCAAATTTAAGGCCGCCTTTTCAAATTTAAGGCCTTCTTTTCAAATGTAAGGCCTTCTTTTCAAATTTAAGGCCTTCTTTTTAAATTCAAGGCCTTCTTTTTGAATTTAAGGCCTTCTTTTTTAAATTTAAGGCCTTCTTTCTTGAATTGTTAATACTTTTTCCAAACTTCTGGAAGAACAAATCCTATGAACAGTCAGCAGTAAACATACAAAAATTCAACTGATTTAGAATATTAGTCTGATAATGCAAGCACAGTTCACGCACAAAGTAATTCAAAGTCCTTTACAGAATAAGAAAGATTAAAAGAGAAGAGTGCAGAATAAAAACCTTTCAGTCACACGATGATTGAGTATTGAGTGTCAGTCAGTCAGTGTCAGCACCACTGCAAAAAAGACCCAAGTTTGAGTCTCAAACCATGGGGAGTTCTCTTCACCTTACCTGAATGAGTTTCCGCTGGGAGCGCCATGCACTATAGGTAAAATCCTCCAGCAAAGGTAGTCCTGTAGAAGAATGGGTCCCCGGGTGCAGGACTGTGGTACCCATTATCCCAATTAACTATGGGGACAATAAAGTGCACCTTAACTTTAACCCATGAACCACAAATAACGGTTCAACGAGATTTTTTTTATGCAAAAGTCAGTCACAAATTGATTACCGGCAATTGTGTTTATCGCACACATAGAAGGCTAAACCGTACTGACTGTAAAGCATACACCAACTGACAACTTTATATTGTCAGTCACTATCAAAGCGACTGCAAGTGAAAAAGAAGCTATTAGAGTGGGCCTCATAGCTACAAACAGGGGCGATGCGCAGTTTAACGGCAATTAGCTGCATTTTACTGATACGAGGCGGGATGGGCCGTCATCAAAGCGGCTGCAGGCACAGATCTCTACTTTCAGCAGGCCAAAAGAAGAGCGTATATATTACATTTACAAGTGATATATTCTTACTCTTATATTCTCTCCCTAATGAAGGATAATCGTGGAGAGGACAGCTCTGACATCTAAGTGAAGAAGTTATTGTTGCTTACAGCCAGAAACGCTCAAACGCCCACACGCTTCCAACAAGTCAAGGGTAAGAACGCAGTCAGATATTGAAGAAAAAAAACGGCAACATTGTATATAAATGTGGTAGATGTTCTTGATATAATTGGGGTGAAAATGGTGCAATGGGTTAAGCATCTAAGTTCCACCGTCCACTTGGAGTTCGGGAGTTCAGATCCCATCGATGGACTGTTTAAACGTCCCTAGGCCAAAAAACTCCAGTCTTGTCCACAGTAGTCGACTAATATTTGTCTGATTTTCATTTCACACTCTTTTTCTCAGGTCTCTCTGAAAGTGAAGTTTAAACAAAGGCTTTCTTTTGTGCAAACATTAATTGTAGATAATAGTTCATTGGATCACACGCTACTTTTAAGTGTGACTTTGAAGACACAGCACCAACACTGTTCACGTAAACTGTGGAAGAAATCATAACACTTTATATCACAGATTTAAATTAACCCGCATTGTCTTATTAGCGCATTTTATCGATGAAAAACGTGTTAAATACCATCTTCCAAGAGTCTGCAACAGCCTCTCAGAGTTATGGCAGTTTAAAACATTGGTGGGCTCCCCTCATCAGAAACGTGCCTGGAGTTGTGTTTTTGAGTTGTTTTTGTGTTTGTTTCATTTGTCCATTAATCCAAATCTCTGAGCTCTTCAAAACGCTGTGTTTGCTATTGTCCAGTTCTTTTGGATCAGCAAACTGGACAAACTTTTCGACACACGGGCCACGGTGTGTTCTAAAATTTGACAGAGGGGCCGGGCCAGGATAGATGTATATATTACATTAGATTTTTGCTTGTCTGTTTCTGTTTTATTGTTGATTTTTAACTTTCTGTTAAATTAATTCTCATGTTCAGCTCTAAAAGGTTGTGATTTTGGGGTTTACAAAAATAAATTTAAGTGAAAGTAATAATTTGTTTAAACTTCAGTTAAATAAATACTGAACGAGGTTTACCCTTACCTATTTTAATATAATTAGGTAATTTTTTGCGGGCCGGATTCACAATGAAACATAGCTCTATCAACAGAGCATTCATCTTTCGTAAGTGCTTCAGTAGTAAACTATGTCATTGTTCATTCCCACTACTGACAGCAGAGGGAGCAGCAACACCTAACACCTCATTGGACACGGAGTTGAAGTTTAAAAAGTATACTGTCCAAATCTAGACATTATTTTAAGTACGGAATTTTGAAATACATATCAAACATTGAACAGTATGCCAGGTGAAAGACCCAGACCTTTCTACCTTCCTGTACGAACATGTGATTCAGTCTCCCCGAAGCTATGAAATGTGTTTATAATGAACACACCATCACTACAATATCTATTATGATGATGGATCAAATGTTCCAAGGCCTGCTGGACGCACACAGTTCTTCTTCTAGACAGCTCAAGGTTCCATTTTTAAACTTCACTTTCAAATGAAGACATACAGTAGATAGTGTCATACTTCTGTTATAATGCCTCACTCTGCCGACCTTAACCCCGTGTCTATAGGTTCTCTATTGTGGCCCACACAGAATGCACGGGTTGTTCACAAATGGCACTGCTTCATTTGTTTGGAGCTCTCAAAGTCAAAGGAACCCTCATTAATCCTGCTGAACAAGACTTGGAGCATCTCCAACTTTCTTCTCCTCACTCTTAGCTTTGAACCACAGCCCAGAGAAAAAGATAATGACAACCTTAAAGTCAGCCTCTGCAATGTATGCTAAAAATGAACTCGATTTTATAAATATCACACAGATATCAGTTTAAACTTGCAAACTAAAACTACATAAAAAAAAAAAAAAAAAAAAAAAAAAAAAAAAAAAAAAAAAAAAAAAAAAAAGCAGATTCCGGTACCAAATGATTTTTATGGTTACAGTACCATTGAAGATTGTGCTCCCACTAACCTGAGACTTGGAGTTTTGATTCCCCCATGCACTTTATCTGATGTTGTTCCCATGGGCAAAGCACTTTTTTAAATTTGGCTTTGAGTGTATGAAAATGAATGTGTGTGAATAGATGACTTTCTCAATGTAAGAAGGTTCAGTTGCATGCTTGAAAGTGCTAATATATCTGTTTTGCCATCAATGCTAACACAACTAGCATGCTAACAGCACATGTCCTGATTCTATGGTAATAAAAGACTTTCTGATTAAGTGCAAACAGTAAATAGGAAACTGATTCTGACATCAAGAGGGCTATAGTCTACTAAACTAGCGCTATAAATCTACTAAAAATCTTGTTTGACTTAAGACATGTCCTGCTAATCAATTAGTCGACTAAAAAGGAGGCGTGGCAAAAGTTCCCAAAACTATTCTGGATCTATGTATCTGACCTAAACTGCATTCACAAGACTACAGTTCATGCACAATGTATAAATGTACTGTATGTTTCGTATATTTCTAGTGTTTTTAGAAAATACTGGGGAATACTATATTTATATAAAGCCAGATTACATTTGTGAATCATGAGTTTTTACATATAAATACCAAAAGACACCAAATCTTTAGCAAACTCATTCACTAACATCTCCTTTCTGCTGTTGTTCCATGTAAATCCTTGTAATCTAAATCAATCTAATCTAAACTGACTAAACGACTAAAAAGCCTGCAGCCCGAGCAATGACATCAAATAGTAATATCATTTTATAAAAGAGATAGGCCCAAATTCTGAACTAGTGCAAATGATTGGACTTTCCATGTCTCCGTAAGCCCTGCAGCTAAACCGTTCTCCCTGTACTGGATTATGGGGATGTGGTGTACATGCAGACTGAAACCACTGGATCCACTATTTTGGCCTTTGGTTTTATTACGGGTGATGGATTTGAAGCATATCACCGTGTTCTCTATGAAAAAGTGGGCTGGCCATCACTGTCGATTAAAAGACAATAGCACTTATGAAATGTATCTATAAGGGACGACTTCAAAACCTGCCAGAATATTTCACCTGCTTGTTAATGATTGATACTGGGACATTTAATACCAGATCACATGACTGTATAAGTCTAAGGACTAGCTGCACCAAAACTGAGACGGGAAAGAGGAATTTTAGCTGTTTTGCGTCACAAAAATGGAATACACTCCAATGAAACCCAAAACTGGTCTGGTAAAAAAACTTTATACACACACGCTGCTCCTGTTTTTAATGTTTTATATGAAATTTTTTACTTGATTTTGCTTGTTTTTCTGTATATAAAGGCCATCTAAGAAAAATGATCCCAAGCGCTCTCACTGGGTTCACCTGTATAAATAAAGATAAATCTAAATAAAAAATAAACCCTTGTTGTGATGAGACATTTGAAATAGTATGAAATATTTACTCATTCTCTATCATGCATTTTTTCTTCAGTTATTTTTCAATTTTTAACATCAGAACATCTCTGAATAATTACTTGTCATAAATGGATTAAGCCTGAATAAAGCTTTTAAAAACTTTGCTGAAAAAAATGCTCTTGCATGTGAAAATGAATAATTTACTCATAATAGCTCTTTGATTAAAACATTCCTTTCCACCATGACTAATTTTCAAGTAAAAACTCCCAAATAATTCTAACCTCTTTGTTTGACCTTCTTAATTTGTTAAGTAATATTTAGCTTACAAAACAAATCAGTGTCCATGTTTGACATAATTACCCAAATACACCCACATTCACATTACGATCTTCTCCACCTTGAATCGCTTCTTAATTAAAGGTGCTGTACCTGAGTCTTAAAAAGTGAGGACAAACAAAACTAGTTATGTTTTAACAGTTTACCACAGTCCAAAGGTTTCCTCAGTTTTGTAACACATTTCTAGCATTCTTCTACTGCTTTTCACAACTTTCAGAGGCCAGAGAGGAGGTTTGCCATCAACGCTGGCACAACTAGCATGCTAACAGCACACTTTTATTTGATCCTCGATATTATGTTTTAAGTCGTTTATTCACAAACACCTTTTCTTTAAGACAGCCCCACAGGAAGAAATCTTGACCAGTCAAGTCTCGGGAGATCACATACTGCCCCCTGTCTTTGAAAACGACTTATTATTCCTTTAATGGCATTTACGCTTGGGGCATCTCTGGTATTAAAATGTCGACGGTAACACTGCTGGGTTTCTGAATTTGACTCGTGTGACTCAAAGTACCACTGTACAATGAGGGTTTGTTCCTCGGTGCTATATTTGCTCATAGTAATGTCGGAAAGGTAGTTCTAAATGCTCTGAAAAAATAAAATAAAAATATTTAGAAACAAAAGAGTTATGAAGTATTTTTCAACTGTCAGTGACTTTTGGGCCACCCTGTATAATATATCTGTACCAAGACACATTTTGCTCAAATACATGGGGGAAAAATCAGGCCCTTTAAAAAGATGAAAAACAGAACTAGTTAATTTTAAGCAATTTGCAGCAGTTATTCCTCATTTTCCTAGTGCTTTTCACAACTTTAAGAGGCCAGAGCAATGCCATAATGTTAACACAAACACTAGCATGCTAACAGCGCACTTCCTAAATCAGACAATAAAGCACAAAGTGGTCTAATTTTTACCCCAGAGAGCTGCTTTTACAACATATCTGTGCTAGGGCAAAAGAAAAAAAACCCCAAAACAAAATCAAATAGAGCCACATTAATATATATGTATTTTTTTACATGCAGCAGATTCGCGTTTCTGCCACTCTTGTAATATCTCCCCCTCTCTGTGGAGACAATTAGAGTGTGACAGGCCTTCATTTAACAAGTTGCTATTTCACCTCTTGAGGATGAACACATGGCATTCTAATTACTGAACGGACAACACCGCCGCCTCCCCGCTGTTTTAATGCCTCTAATGCACCTGACAGAGGAGGGCTACGCCAGGCCTGAAATTATAGGGATTAATGTTTCCAAGACTAAACACTTGAAATAGGCTTTCTCTGACAGGGGGAGCAGGCAGAAAATCCACTTACAGCATCATTGCTTTGACATTACTCACAGCGCGGCGTGGTTTGGGCCAGTCGCGCGGTGATGAGGCGTATTTGCCAGCCGGACTAATTTGGAGTGTTTAGTGCACGCGAGGAACAGCAGGGGTAGTAGGGGAGGAGGCAGGAGAGCTCTTGTAGTGAGGAAGCTAAAGAAGGTAGTGTCAAAAGTGTCTATTTGTAACCTGCGTGTTCTATGTTCAGTATGTATAATAACTACAATGCTTTTTCCGGAGTGCCCCTGAAGTGTTCAATTTAAGTACTTAGCATAATTGCCCAAGCTGTTCTTCTAGGTTATAGGGAAAATGCAAAAAATAAACTGGGATAAGACGACTTAGGTGGTCTGTGTGTGTGTGTTTTTTTTTTCTTTTTTTTTTTAGCTGTAAAAGTCTTTGATTGGCTGAGGATGTAGACAATGAAACTCACAGATACAGCAGGGTCTACAGCAAACATGCCCAAACTGTGGCCCGGGGGCCAAATGCGGCCCTCAGACCAATTTTTCTTGGTCCTCCAGCTTCCAGGTGAATTGCCCCATGTTACCTTAAACAGTACTTTTTTACCGTACATTTCTGAAAATCTACTTTAACAAGCTCATATTGAATATTGAAGGTGTCCCATTGAGGATGTAAGCATGAATAATCCCCTCATTATCCCCTCTGACCACAGCTAGTCATTCACACGCACTCATCAAACCTCTGACCTTCATGTTGGTGGACGTCACTGAAAAACTGTCGCCATTCTCTTTAAATCCCTACATTTGTACCATAAATTCTGCCTTGTTCTTAAGGTCAAGGCAGGGACGGAGTGCGGCTCTGAATCCTACTGGGATCGTAGTGACCCATCACAATCCACCAGCCGTTATTTTTCATCGTAGTTATTTAAGAAAAAAAAAACAAATATCCCAATTGTTTTGGGCTTCTCCCCCACAGAGCAAAGTTCCCCTGATGAAGACACTCCCCTGGCCTTATTCGAACCTTCCTTCTATTCAGTGATCAGCCTCCACCGTCCACATTGCCATATAGGAATTCTCCATAAATATACAAAAGCATGATACAAAACTGCACAGAGCAACAACCAGACAAACCTGATGTGATGTGCAGTAGTTTCATTAGCGGAATGCATGATAATTGTGTTGTAATAGCGCTCTGAAGGGGGAGTGACTTAGCACATTGAGCTAAAGGAGGAGAGACAGAGCATCAAAAATGAAACTTATAAAACATGTTAATATGTTGTTTTCAGTGAATATAGCATAACAGATAATAATATGTTATGTGTTAGCTCTTAATACCCCATAGAAGTAAAATACTCCCTTTTTAAACAGTGTTGCAATTAGAACTACTTTGTTTGTTTTAATACACTTGCAGATACAGGCCTACTGCCATCTGCTGGTCACATAAATTCCTGTTTTCTGCTGCAATTTAGTATTTTTTTTGCCAAATAATAGTGTTTTTTAGAAAAATCTTGGTCTCCATCCATCCGCTTATATAGGTCTGGGTTACAGGGGCAGCAGTCTAAGCAGGGACTCCCAGACTTCCCTCACCCCAGACACATCCTCCAGCTCCTCCGGTGGGACCCCAAGGTGTTCCCAGGCCAGCCGAGAGACATAGTCACTCCCGTCTGTCCTGGGTCTTCCTCGGGACCTCCTCGTGGTGGGACATGCCCCGGGAAGTCAAAATCAGCTGAACTCACCGTTGCTCAGGACATGACAGCTATGAGTCTGTTGCGCAGAGTTGGTGCATTGTCATTTTAAAACCTTTTCATAATAAAGCCCTACTGCAGTTTATCAATGCAGATGGTTTTATTCTGAAAGGGTCATGGGACATAGCAGTAAGCACCGGAGGAACTTTTCCGAGGTTTTGAACTACATGGGAATTAACACACAACTTGACAGTCCTTTGCGGCCGTAATGAAACAAAGCAGAAAGAAAACAACATGCACTCTGCCACCTATTGTCTGCAGATTGCTATGATTAAAATGGAAAAAATAGATCCCACGGTCCCCCAAATTCTTTTGTACGAATAAAACACTATGCACATTGTAAGACTTAAATGGTAAACAGTTCAACGGATCTTCAGCGGAACATTTAAGGCCAGTACATAAAAGCTGATGAAGTGTTTTTGGTCTCTCATGGTCTTGGAGTGTTCCTTTGAAATGGCAATACCGGGCAAGGGGAAATAGTTTCAAGCGTATTTCATTTACACATTCAAAGCTGCATATTTAAAAACATTTAAAAAAAAAACCCCAAAAAACCCTTCCGTCTGATTCTGAATGGGCTTTTAGTGTGGATCTCAAGGGCAGCGCACACAATAATCTACCGTGGCAACAAAATGGAGCCTCTGCATTTACACATTTCACCCAGGTCCAAGAATCAACAGACAATGTCCTTCAATTCAACAGAAGCTTTGAGGTGAAGACCTGGATGCCGCTTGTATCTGTAAAGCAGCACAGCACTAACCGAGTACACCGCTCATGTAACGAGAAACTGATAGTCTATTGAAGCAGGAGGGGAAAGATCAGTTTGCAGTTTTGTTGTGAGAACTTGAAGCCCTTTGGAACTTTACATGTTAACATTATTAAACCACCGTGTAACTGTTTAGCCAACAAAACAGACTAAATTTGCTTGGTTTGCACTGAAAAAAATGCGACCTTACTCTGAGCAGGCCCACATCTCCACTGTTTCTTGGTTTGTCTCCATGGTCATGTCGTTCCTTTGGCTATAGTTTTATATTTCCATAGAATCATACAGTTGAAGTGCCACCTCCACAAAGTTACACAATGACCATGTTATGACCCATAGACTATATAAAGAAGTGGAAAAACTCCTTCAGATGCCAGTGCTAATATTGTCATTGTTAAAGAAAGAGTGGGTATTATGCAAAATAAATTTTTTTTTTTAGCTTTCTACCATGTTATAAACTGTTCTCTCATCAAAAACATGCCTGAAACTAGATAAAAAGTAATCCATTTGCGAAGCCCGTTGAGTTTTGAAATACAGAAAACTTTTTTTTAATTTTTTATTCTTTGTTACAGCAGATACAGGCCTGCCCTGGCCACAGACTGGTAGCCTCCAAGTTCTGAGTTCCCTGCCTGAGCATTTTTTCCCTCGGTCCTTAGTTTTCCTTCATTCCGTCCCTTTACTCTGTTCCCCCAGTCCCCTGAGCATTTTATTTATTTATTTTTTTATACCAGAATGACAATGCTACATACATTTCAAAGCAAAGTGACATTTGTTTCACACCCAAGAGATAATGAACTTTTACACTTAAACAGTTAGAACGAGTGTCCTGTGGGATGGAGACAGAGCTTCACACATGTTAATATCTGGTCTAGGTCTGACACACTGACACAGATCAAATGCTTTTAAAGACACAACATAAATGAACTTAAATTTGCATCACTTCATCTATGCATGTTTCAGTAATTTAACAATCTCTCCCGGGCCTTATGGTTCGCTGCAAGTCATCTACAGTATACTCCCAAATGAGAATTGTCCATAAATATCCAAAAAAACACGACACGAAACTATGCAGAACAACTAGACAAACCTGCAGTAGTTTCATTAGCCGCATCCACGCTGATTGTATTGTGAAAGTGCTCTGAAGGGGGGTGACTTAGCGCGGAGAGCAAAGTGAGGAGAGACTCAAAAACAACAGTTAAACTTATAATGCATGCTAATATATTGTTTTTTTGGCGAATATAGCATTTTCAAAACAGTAAAAGGTAACATGGCGATCTCTAAATATGTTATATGTTAGCAGTTATTACCCCATAAAAGTAAAACACACCACGCTCTTTAAACAGCATTGTAATTAGAGCTGCTTCGTTTGTTTTAACACACTCGCAGATACAAGCCTACCGCCATCTGCTGGTTTTATTAGTATATGTCATAATTATCTAACGCTGGAGGTGTCGTCCCTACACATAAATTATTTGACAGACTCTCTCTGATTGCCACAAATTGTCATGACGCAAATAGCGCAGACAGAATAAGTAACTTGCCCAAGGACACAACAACACTATCCAGACAAAAGATACACGTTTCCGGCCTGACTCCCCTCAGGATCCTATCTCGTCCACTTTTCCTTAATGTATATATAATTGTCTTTACCCTCCCAAAATCTTCTTTGACAGCTCCCTCCGCACATTCCGCCATCTTTAAATTCGCTTCCCTGCAGCCTTGTTTATGCTGATTTAATAGTGCTTTAAAAAACATGTTTGCGAGGGACGTGGGAGTTGACGCAAAATTGATGCCGACTGTCACGCAGCCCATAAAGCTCATCAGTGGCCTCCTCGCGAGCACCGTGGACCCATTCCAGTTTTCCTTGCATTTGCTACCAACTTACTGCATTATTTATGTGAAAATAAATCTACAAATGTTTATCTAGAGAGAAAAATATCTGGATTTACGAAGTTATTTGTGTCTGCTTGTCCGCATCAATGCATCCATCGCAACCTGTTTATGTGTGGGTGAACCAAGGACAACGGCGATTCCTTTAGGTGGCAATAACTGCGAAGAAACCTCCTACACAAAATATAACTTTTCTGTTGTTTAAACACTAGGAATCCCATGTCCGAGTCATGTCTTTGAAGTTGTCGGATTTGAAGTTTATAAATGGTCCGCATTTATACAGTGCTTTTCTACCTTCAAGGCATTTCACATCAAGCAAACCGTTAACCCCATACATCTATACACCATTGTAACGCAGGCACTGGGGTTGAGGTGGTTTAAGTGTTTGGCTCAAGGGCACAACATCAACTGCCAAATGCGGCCCTCAAACCAATTTTTCTTGGCCCTCGTGCTTCCGGGTGAATTGACTCATGTTACCTTAAACTTTTTACTGTACATTTCTGAAATCTCTCCTTGCTGCCCATCTCAAATATGTAATGTGTCCCATTGAGGTAAGGTAAGCATGAATAAAAGTCTAGCGGTTCAGTCTAACTTGGAATAATAGCGCAGATTTGAAGCGTTCACTGTATTGGCGACCAGTCTATGGCCATCAATCAGCTTTGTCTGTGTTTTTAATATGTGGGCCCTTAATGAGAAAAAGTTTGGACACCCCTGAAAGTCGATCGACCTGTGGGCGAGTGGATCTGACTGCTCTACCATCAATTTCTTTATGTTGAGAGCGGGATCCGAACCATCTTTGAATTAGAGGACGAGAACTTTACTAACTAAGCTGAGTGATAATTACGTGGTCTGTGCAATGAAAGTTTTAAAAATCTCTAATAAATCTTGTCTGGTAATCTATCTATGAGAAGTACATGTTAGTTACCCTTTGGCGCAGAAAAAAAAAGTTTGCTTTTTAAACTTCTTATTATCGGTAAACCACCACAGTAATCCAATTGGCAACACAAATATGTCCTCTTCCAATCACACACAGTCACACCAAAGGGAAACGGCAGTGTGCATTTCCCCAAATTAATTTTAAACTACTAACTGGCTTTTTAGTGTCCAAATAGTCCTAAAAACTGAGCTACTGCTAGTCTAATCATGTTATTTTTTATAGAACTTTGTTGAACATTTTTGGGCAAATAACATTTAAAATTAGCAAATTCCCTCTATCCACCAATCAAATG
Source organism: Periophthalmus modestus (assembly GCA_019594935.1). NCBI lineage: Eukaryota > Metazoa > Chordata > Actinopteri > Gobiiformes > Gobiidae > Periophthalmus > Periophthalmus modestus. The sequence goes on along the minus strand of JAIEZT010000487.1, from coordinate 88,553 downwards.
AACGAACGACGTATTAAAACTCTAAAAGTGCAGAATATATCCTTTGGTGGGGGGCGTCTGCCGTCTGCTTGTCTTCACTGAGACGTTGCTGTGCTTGAAATGTTCCACGGTATGGCATTAAACTTATCTGAGCAATAGGTAGCTTTGATTTTTGATTAGTAGATGCATTCTATAGTGTGTGTGGGGTCATCTCTCCACAGATCTGATCAGTAACTAGGCTAGTGCTGTCATCTGCTTATTGTTTATCTGCTCAACTGTCTCCATGGAGCTTAGAGCTTTTTAATGTCATACTGTGGAACATTCCAGGAAAACCTAAAAAACTCCACGGAGACGAGCGGGCGGTAGACTCTGCATCAGAAATGTTAATAGTTCACCTTTAGCACAATGCAGTACAAAGTGGCACATGCTTTAAAATCCACAAAATAAAAATAGCATTGCTGTACACATTCACCATGGTTTGATTTAGGTACCCCTCCGCCCGAGGACAGCGCAGTGCTCATATGTGGTCGGCCAAGCGTCTGGGGAGGCAACACCGTCCTCCTAAATCTAAAAGACCTTGGCTCGGAGTTATATCTCTTTTTTACTTTCTCCAGTTCCGAACAAGAGATCACTTCTGTCCATGTGGAACAGCATCAATTACCCACAGGAAATGCAGCCAAGAAACTGAGTAAGTGGCGTTTTGAAGGGACTGAGTGCAGAATGAATAGTAGGTACTAGAACATGTTTCATACACTGTGGACATCTGTTATGAGATTTTTGCTGCATAAATAGGATGGGTTATGATATAGGAACAGTTCATATTTTTTTGTAGTGCAACTTAAAGAAAAGTACTGATATATATAGTGGTGTATAATATAGTAAAAGTAGGTCTGAAGCAGGGGTGAAAATGAGACTACTTTGTGCTGTCTGCATCTAATTATTAAGTTCTTTAATCCCAGGGTGTCCAAAACTATGGCCCAGAAGGACCAAATGCGGCCCTCAGACCCAGTTTTTATTGGCCCTCTAGGACCTCCTGCTGTGACCAGCCCAATTGATCATAAGGAGTACCTTTAACAGCAAATATATTAAACTATTTCTGCCACTGTATCCCAAAACATCACAAGGAATTGATGAATACAGACACTAAAATGCATGTGGTTGACCCTTTCTACATGATCTCTGGTGTTTTTTTATCGTGCTATTGTGTCCGTAACCCAAGATAACGCACTTTTAATAGAAAAAAATCAGGTCCTTCTTTGCCGAGTGTCCCGCTAACTTTAGCAACAGTTTGATTGAACAGCGTCGCTAGGGCACCCCAACTCCATGCTCTAAACCAGTGGTGTCGTGAAACGCGCGTCTTCAACGCCTCGCTCCGTATCGTCTCTATGGTTGCTAATGATACTTTTTGGTCATAATTCCTAATATGGAAGCTAATGGGCGACGTCACTCACTTAGGG
>JAIEZT010000487.1:47370-87017 GCA_019594935.1 Periophthalmus modestus | reverse complement strand
AAGCGGCGTAACTCAAGTGCGTTGAAAATGACCTTACAATTATCCGAGACTAAGAACAAAAGACGAGAATAGGATGTTGGGTGGACTATCCGCATTATGCATCCATCATTTTAAGGCACAAAGATAAACACACAAAATAACCAAACTTTCTGAATGCACCACACCAGAGGAACCATGCATCATAAAGTAGGCGACAAACTGCTGCTCAAAACGGTCGGGAGTTAAAGAGAGTGCCAGCCGTGTGCCGCTTCCAGACACCAGCGTTGGAAAACAATTGCCATTTTTTTGCAACTGTTGAAACAATCTGCTAATTATTTAACAGCTTTTTTGCATACTCTCGTCGAGCAGCTTAAGCGCACCGCCTGCATCCCTCCATGTGGAGCCCCTCTGCTGTCTCCTAAACCCATCATTTCCTCCCCATAATGGAAAGCCATGCTAATGAATTGAATTGAAACATCTGTCTGATTCCATCCCTGCCTCACATTGTTTCGCGCGTCGGGTTTTTCGCCCTGGCAGTGCGCTCATTGGGTCGTTGCTCATAGCGTCCACGTTTTCTCCGTTCCACCGAGAAGGTCACATCTCCTGCCACTGGATTGTATTGTCCTTCATCTGGCTCCTCTGACACTAATCTAGATGCATCAGTTTTAAACTCTGTCCTCCGCGGTGGCAACATGCTTGCAGACAGATCACTCAATCCAATTCTGTAAATTTCATCATCAGATCTGTGACTGCTCGGGGTTCGCTTTGACCCTCTGTCCCCTGTCCCACCTCCACCCCCCTGTCAAACCTTACCGAGCGTGGGACATGGCCATTTCATCAACATTCCTATTCCGTATGGGTATTTAAACCGTTGTTTTCAGAATGCAATGGCCTGATTTCACCACCGGGCTGTGTGTCTGCTCAATGAACGGGCCAATTTGACTTCATAACGACCCTGAGCAAAGCAGTGTCCTAAAAAATCTTTTGAATACTGCCGATCAGTTACACTGTTTTTTTCTGTTGTTTTTTAGCATGTATAGCTCATAAATGTTTTAAAAATCATTGACAGTTTAGCTACTATATAACAAAAAGTACAGAGGACCTGGTCTGAAAGTGGCTGTACCCAATTTTTTGTACATGGAGTCGACAAAACTTCTTAGCCCCAGTACAATATATAGTAAATTCAGGTCTAAATATAAGAAATGAGAACTGCGCTGAGTGAGTGCGCTGTTAGCAATGCTAGTTGTTTGCTTAACATAACAGCAAAAAAACTCCACTCTGGTTTTCAAAAGTCAGCATAAAACGTGCTTATAAAACTCATTGCCGTGAAAATCTGGTTGTGGTCAAACCAAACATCCAATCATTTATAGTTGCATGTAGGCAAAATACACTGCCTGGCCGGAAAAAAAAAAGGTCACACACACTAATATTTCGTTGGACTGCCTTTAGCATTCACTGTGGCATTGTTTCGATAAGCTTCTACAATGTCACAAGATTTATTTCCATCCAGTGTTGCATTAATTTTTTCCCCCAAGATCTTGCATTGATGATGGTCGAGTCTGACGCCTGCACAAGCTTCTCCAACACATCCAAAAGCTTCTCTCATGGGTTTAAGGTCTGGACTCTGTGGTGGTCAATCCATGTGTGAAAATGATGTCTCATGCTCCCTGAACCACTCTTTCACAATTTGACCCCGATGAAATCCTGGCATTGTCATGTACCATCAGGAAAAAAAAATCCATAGATGGAAGAACCTGGTCATTCAGTATCAGTCAGGTAGTCAGCTGACCCTCATTCTTTGAGCACAGACTGCTCAAAGAATGCAACTTCAGCAACCCCAACCTATTTTCTCAGTTAAATCCAGGTGGCGACTTTTTTTTTGGCCGGGCAGTGTATGAAGACGGTGGGTATAAAATTGTAATGTCTTGAATGTGTGGACAAATAACTATATGCAAGGATGTGAAAATAAAGTGAGTAATAACCTTTGAACACTGCAAATCATTTAACTGAAACTAGTTCTGCAGGGCCTCCCGGGCTGGTGCCCGTGTTTCCGTCTCTTTCCGTCTTTCGGGGCACCCCGCCTGGGGCCCGTGCAGGGCCTGCCCGGTTGGTACCCGTCTTCCCCCGTCTCTTTCTGTCCGTCGGGGCACCCCGCTTGGGGCCCGTGCAGGGCCTCCCAGGCTGATTGACAATGACCTACAGTCCCTCAGCCAATCAGGACGCAGAACACAATGCAGGTTCCTACACTGTAAGAAAAGCATGCAAAATCTGCAAAAACAGCAAGACCACGAAAGATGAACTGGGATATACTGAGGGGCCACTGTATTCCTCTATGGTAATATATGTATTCATAACAGTAACATATTATATTATATAAAACAGGACTTCGTGGAAAAGCTTTCTTCCTCTGAGATGTATCTTTGCAGTGACTTTTTGAAATCTACCGGGTGCTTTCCTTATTTAGCTCCACACTGGCTCTGCGTCAGGGGAGGAACGCAGCCACACTCTCTGCATGTTTACCAATGACAAATGGAGGGCGCGGGTCTTAAAGGGTAAACGGGGGATTCGGGCGAAATAAGGCAGCGCTCGTATAGGCTCCAGTGGACTCGCACTAGGAGCCGAGTGCAGGACAGAGCAGATAAGTCACAGCTCAGGCCTGGGTGCATTCACACGGGACGAGCTGAGCAGGACATCGCTGCATTGTTTTTTCTCAGTTGCATCACAGTACAGTACACGCAGTTGGCAGTGAAGAAGAAGAGTACATGTTGTGCAACGCAAACAGTAGATCTAACGCATAAATGAGTACATAGCCTAGCAAATAATCCCTAAATTCCTATGATTATGCCGTATGCTGAACAACTCTATAATTTGTTAGGCTTCGATTGGCTTGATGTCATTTGACCAAGGTGTGAGGATAGTGATGGAGGTCGGCTGAAAACGCCTTGATTCAAAAGCAAAATTATTACTTTTTTTTTTTTTACCCTTACCCAACGGCTCCAGAACCAATAAGGGATTACAACCGACCTGTCATCCTGTTTATAAAATACGCAAGAATCAAAAAATGAAATAACTTTACTTAAATTTATCCTTTGGGAGCAATTTATCCACCTCATTAAAACCAATGAAGCGTACGAGCAACATTTAAGGCCTTCTTTTTCAAATTTAAGGCCGCCTTTTCAAATTTAAGGCCTTCTTTTTCAAATGTAAGGCCTTCTTTTCAAATTTAAGGCCTTCTTTTAAATTTAAGGCCTTCTTTTTGAATTTAAGGCCTTCTTTTTTAAAATTAAGGCCTTCTTTCTTGAATTGTTAATACTTTTTCCTAACTTCTGGAAGAACAAATCCTATGAACAGTCAGCAGTAAACATACAAATATTTTTTTTCACTGATTTAGAATATTAGTCTGATAATGCAAGCACAGTTCACGCACAAAGTAATTCAAAGTCCTTTACAGAATAAGAAAGATTAAAAGAGAAGAGTGCAGAATAAAAACTTTCAGTCACACGATATTGAGTATTGAGTGTCAGGTCAGTCAGTGTCAGCACCACTGCAAAAAAGACCCAAGTTTGAGTCTTAAACCATGGGGAGTTCTCTTCACCTTACCTGAATGAGTTTCCGCTGGGAGCGCCATGCACTATAGGTAAAATCCTCCAGCAAAGGTATTCCTGTAGAAGATAAGGGGCTCCCGGGTGCAGGACTGTGGTACCCATTCTCCCATTACCTATGGGGACAATAAAGTGCACCTTGATGTTAACCCATGAACCACAAATAACGGTTCAACGAGATTTTTTTTATGCAAAAGTCAGTCACAAATTGATTACCGGCAAATTGTGTTTATCGCACACATAGAAGGCTAAACCGTACGACTGTAAAAGCAGACACTAACTGACAACTTATATTTGTCAGTCACTATCAAAGCGACTGCAAGTGAAAAGAAGCTATTAGAATGGGCCTCATAGCTACAAACAGGGGCGATGCACAGTTTAACGGCAATTAGCTGCATTTTTACTGATACGATGGCGGGATGGGCCGTCATCAAAGCGGCTGCAGGCACAGATCTCTACTTTCAGCAGGCCAAAAGAAAGCGTATATATTACATTTACAAGTGATATATTCTTACTCTTATATTCTCTCCCTAATGAAGGATAATCGTGGAGAGGACAGCTCTGACATCTAAGTGAAGAAGTTATTGTTGCTTACAGCCAGAAACGCTCAAACGCCCACACGCTTCCAACAAGTCAAGGGTAAGAACGCAGTCAGATATTGAAGAAAAAAAAACAGCATTGTATATAAATGTGGTAATGTGTCTTGATATAATTGGGGTGAAAAATGGTGCAATGGGTTAAGCATCTAAGTTCCACCGTCCACTTGGAGTTTCGGGAGTTCAGATCCCATCGATGGACTGTTTTAAACGTCCCTAGGCCAAAATCTCCAGTCCTTTCCACAGTAGTCGACTAATATTTGTCTGATTTTCATTTCACACTCTTTTTCTCAGGTCTCTCTGAAAGTGAAGTTTAAACAAAGGCTTTCTTTTGTGCAAACATTAATTGTAGATAATAGTTTCATTGGATCACACGCTACTTTTAAGTGTGACTTTGAAGACACAGCACCAACACTGTTCATGTAAACTGTGGAAGAAATCATAACACTTTATATCACAGATTTAAATTAACCCGCATTGTCTTATTAGCGCATTTTATCGATGAAAAACGTGTTAAATACCATCTTCCAAGACTCTGCAACAGCCTCTCAGAGTTATGGCAGTTTAAAACATTGGTGGGCTTTTTAACCATGTTCTAATCTTCTCCCCTCATCAGAAACGTGCCTGGAGTTTGTTTTTGCTTTATTTACGTTTGTTTCATTAGTCCATTAATCCAAATCTCTGAGCTCTTCAAAAACTGTGTGTTTTGCTATTGTCCAGTTCTTTTGGATCAAAGATAAAAACGACTTCACTGGTGCAGTTTTTTAAGCCCATAGACCAGCAAACTGGGCAAACTTTTTGACACAAGGGCCACAGTGGATTCTAAAAATTGACATAGGACATGCAAGGCTCATTGTACAAATTGTTTTCCAAATGCATTAATTGATTATTTTTTTATTTGTTTTTTCCTTGCCGAGGAGGGTCTAAAGACGGGATGTTCTGGGACAGTTCCCCATTTGCTTGTTTTCTGTTGATTGATTTGCTTGTCTGTTTTCTGTTTCATTGTTATTTTTAACTTTCTGTTAAATTAATTCTCATGTTCAGCTCTAAGAGGGTGTAATTTTGGGGTTTACAAAAATAAATTTAATTGAAAGTAATAATTAGTTTAAAATTCAGTTAAATAAATACTGAATGAGGTTTACCCTTACTTATTTTAATATAATTAGGTAATTTTTGCGGGCCGGATTCACAATGAAACATAGCTCTCTGTGCTTCAGTAGTAAACTTTGTCATTGTTCATTCCCACTACTGACAGCAGAGGGAGCAGCAACACCTAACACCTCATTGGAAACGGAGTTGAAGTTTAAAAAGTATACTATCCAAATCTAGACATTATTTTAAGTACGGAATTTTGAAATACATATCAAACATTGAATAGTATGCCAGGTGAAAGACCCAGACCTTTCTACCTTCCTATACGAACATGTGATTCAGTCTCCCCGAAGCTATGAAATGTGTTATAATGAACACACCATCACTACAATATCTATTATGATGATGGATCAAATGTTCCAAGGCCTGCTGGACGCACACAGTTCTTCTTCTAGACAGCTCAAGGTTCCCATTTTTAAACTTCACTTTCAAATGAAGACATACAGTAGATAGTGTCATACTTCTGTTATAATGCCTCACTCTGCCGACCTTAACCCCGTGTCTATAGGTTCTCTATTGTGGCCCACACAGAATGCACGGGTTGTTCACAAATGGCACTGCTTCATTTGTTTGGAGCTCTCAAAGTCAAAGGAACCCTCATTAATCCTGCTGAACAAGACTTGGAGCATCTCCAACTTTCTTCTCTCTCACTCTTAGCTTTGAACCACAGCCCAGAGAAAAAGATAATGACAACCTTAAAGTCAGCCTCTGCAATGTATGCTAAAATGAACTCGTTTTCTATAAATATCACACAGAGATCAGTTTAAAACTTGCAAACTAAACTGTACATAAAAAAAAAAAAAAAACATGCAGATTCAGGTACCAAATTATTTTTATGGTTCCAGTACCATTGAAGATTGTGCTCCCACTAACCTGAGACTTGGAGTTTTGATTCCCCCATGCACTTTATCTGATGTTGTTCCCATGGGCAAAGCACTTTTTTAAATTTGGCTTTGAGTGTATGAAAATGAATGTGTGTGAATAGATGACTTTCTCAATGTAAGAAGGTTCAGTTGCATGCTTGAAAGTGCTAATATATCTGTTTTGCCATCAATGCTAACACAACTAGCATGCTAACAGCACATGTCCTGATTCTATGGTAATAAAAGACTTTCTGATTAAGTGCAAACAGTAAATAGGAAACTGATTCTGACATCAAGAGGGCTATAGTCTACTAAACTAGCGCTATAAATCTACTAAAAATCTTGTTTGACTTAAGACATGTCCTGCTAATCAATTAGTCGACTAAAAAGGAGGCGTGGCAAAAGTTCCCAAAACTATTCTGGATCTATGTATCTGACCTAAACTGCATTCACAAGACTACAGTTCATGCACAATGTATAAATGTACTGTATGTTTCGTATATTTCTAGTGTTTTTAGAAAAATACTGGGGAATACTATATTTATATAAAGCCAGATTACATTTGTGAATCATGAACATCTCCTTTCTGCTGTTGTTCCATGTAAATCCTTGTAATCTAAATCAATCTAATCTAAACTGACTAAATGACTAAAAAGCCTGCAGCCCGAGCAATGACATCAAATAGTAATATCATTTTATAAAAGAGACAGGCCCAAATCTGAACTAGTGCAAATGATTGGACTTTCCATGTCTCCGTAAGCCCTGCAGCTAAACCGTTCTCCCCTGTACTGGATTATGGGGATGTGGGTGTACATGCAGACTGAAACCACTGGATCCACTATTTTGGCCTTCGGGTTTTATTACAGGTGATGGATTTGAAGCATATCACCGTGTTCTCTATGAAAAAAGTGGGCTGGCCATCACTGTCTATTAAAAGACAATAGCACTTATGAAATGTATCTATAAGGGACGACTTCAAAACCTGCCAGAATATTTCACCTGCTTGTTAATGATTGATACTGGGACATTTAATACCGGATCACATGACTGTATAAGTCTAAGGACTAGCTGCACCAAAACTGAAAGAGGAATTTTAGCTGATATGCCTCACAAAAAATGAAAAAAAAAAATGAAAACCCAAAACTGGTCTGTTAAAACCTTTATACACACACGCTGCTCCTGTTTTTAATGTTTTATATGAATTTGTTTACTTGCTTTTGTTTGTTTTTCTGTATATAAAGGCCATCTAAGAAAACGATCCCAAGCGCTCTCACTGGGTTCACCTGTATAAATAAAGATAAATCTAAATAAAAAATAAACCCTTGTTGTGATGAGACATTTGAAATAGTATGAAATATTTACTCATTCTCTATCATGCATTTTTTCTTCAGTTATTTTTCAATTTTTAACATCAGAACATCTCTGAATAATTACTTGTCATAAATGGATTAAGCCTGAATAAAGCTTTTAAAAACTTTGCTGAAAAAAAATGCTCTTGCATGTGAAAATGAATCATTTACTCATAATAGCTCTTTGATTAAAACATTCCTTTCCACCATGACTAATTTTCAAGTAAAAACTGCCAAATAATTCTAACCTCTTTGTTTGACCTTCTTAATTTGTTAAGTAATATTTAGCTTACAAAACAAATCAGTGTCCATGTTTGACATAATTACCCAAATACACCCACATTCACATTATGATCTTCTCCACCTTGAATCTCTTCTTAATTAAGGTGCTGTACCTGAGTCTTACAAAGTGTGGAAAAACAAAACTAGTTTATGTTTTAACAGTTTACCACAGTCCAAAGGTTTCCTCACTTTTGTAAAACATTTCTAGCATTCTTCTACTGCTTTTCACAACTTTCAGAGGCCAGAGAGGTTTGCCATCAACGCTGGCACAACTAGCATGCCAACAGCACACTTCCTGATTCTATGGTAATAAAACTCTTTCTGATTAGATGCAAACAGTATATAGCAAACTTATTTTAACATCAACAGCTACTTAGACAGCCACTGACACTTTCAAATCTTCAATAGCTCCTATAATTCTTAAGTTATACTCACCAAATTTTAGCAGTAGGTAAAATGAACCTTCTGAGATTTTCGGAAATACATACGGTTATATAACTGTTCATTTACACTTGAACTTATCACTACTTAAACTAGGGGAAGTAAAAATTACATAATTTTAAAAAAAAATGTTTTTAAGTGTCCACCATTTTTTATTTCACACTGAACAGCCCGATCCAACACACTTTACATAACATTTGAAAGTATTTCTGGGCTTATGGCTCTTATTTGATCCTCGATATTATGTTTTAAGTCATTTATTGTCCGAGGTTTATTCACAAACACCTTTTCTTTAAGACAGCCCCACAGGAAGAAATCGGGACTAGTCAGGTCTGGGGAGATCACATACTGCCCCCTGTCTTTGAAAACGACGTATTATTCCTTTAATGGCATTTACGCTTGGGGCATCTCTGGTATTAAAATGTCGACGGTAACACCGCTGGGATTCTGAATTTGACCCATGTGACTCAAAGCACCACTGTACAATGAGGGTTCGTTCCTCCCCCATGAGCAAATATAGCATATTTGCTCATAGTAATGTCGGAAGGGTTGTTCTAAATGCTCTGAAAAAATAAAATAAAAATATTTAGAAACAAAAGAGTTATGAAGTATTTTTCAACTGTCAGTGACTTTTGGGCCACCCTGTATAATATATCTGTACCAAGACACATTTTGCTCAAATACATGGGGGAAAAATCGGGTACAGGCCTTTTAAAAAGACGAAAAACAGAACTAGTTAATTTTAAGCAATTTGCAGCAGTTATTCTTCATTTTCCTTTAAGACTCTTTTAAGAGGCCAGAGCAATGCCATAATGTTATCATAAACACTAGCATGCTGACAGCGCACTTCCTAAATCAGACAATAAAACAGCGGCAGCACAAAGTGGTCTAATTTTTACCCCAGAGAGCTGCTTTTACAACATATCTGTGCTAGGGCAAAAGAAAAAAAACCCAAAACAAAATCAAATAGAGCCACATTAATATATATGTATTTTTTTTACATGCAGCAGATTCGCGTTTCTGCCACTCTTGTAATATCTCCCCCTCTCTGTGGAGACAATTAGAGTGTGACAGGCCTTCATTTAACAAGTTGCTATTTCACCTCTTGAGGATGAACACATGGCATTCTAATTACTGAACGGACAACACCGCCGCCTCCCCGCTGTTTTAATGCCTCTAATGCACCTGACAGAGGAGGGCTACGCCAGGCCTGAAATTATAGGGATTAATGTTTCCAAGACTAAACACTTGAAATGGGCTTTCTCTGACAGGGGGAGCAGGCAGAAAATCCACTTACAGCATCATTGCTTTGACATTACTCACAGCGCGGCGTGGTTTGGGCCAGTCGCGGTGATGAATGAGGCGTATTTGCCAGCCGGACTAATTTGGAGTGTTTAGTGCACGCGAGGAACAGCAGGGGTAGTAGGGGAGGAGGCAGGAGAGCTCTTGTAGTGGGGAAGCTAAAGAAGGTAGTGTCAAAAGTGTCTATTTGTAACCTGCGTGTTCTATGTTTGGTATGTATAATAACTACAATGCTTTTTCCGGAGTGCCCCTGAAGTGTTCAATTTAAGTACTTAGCATAATTGCCCAAGCTGTTCTTCTAGGTTATAGGGAAAATGCAAAAAATAAACTGGGATAAGACGACTTAGGTGGTCTGTGTGTGTGTTTTTTTTCTTTTTTTTTTAGCTGTAAAAGTCTTTGATTGGCTGAGGATGTAGACAATGAAACCCACAGATACAGCAGGGTCTACAGCAAACATGCCCAAACTGTGGCCCGGGGGCCAAATGCGGCCCTCAGACCAATTTTTCTTGGTCCTCCAGCTTCCAGGTGAATTGCCCCATGTTACCTTAAACAGTACTTTTTACCGTACATTTCTGAAAATCTACTTTAACAAGCTCATATTGAATATTGAAGGTGTCCCATTGAGGATGTAAGCATGAATAATCCCCTCATTATCCCCTCTGACCACAGCTAGTCATTCGCGCACTCATCAAACCTCTGACCTTCATGTTGGTGGACGTCACTGAAAAACTGTCGCCCATTCTCTTTAAATCCCTACATTTGTACCATAAATTCTGCCTTGTTCTTAAGGTCAAGGCAGGGACGGAGTGCGGCTCTGAATCCTACTGGGATCGTAGTGACCCATCCACAATCCACCAGCCGTTATTTTTCATCGTAGTTATTTTAAGAAAAAAATAAACAAATATCCCAATTGTTTGGGCTTCTCCCCCACAGAGCAAAGTTCCCCTGATGAAGACACTCCCCTGGCCTTATTCGAACCTTCCTTCTATTCAGTGATCAGCCTCCACCGTCCACATTGCCATATAGGAATTCTCCATAAATATACAAAAGCATGATACAAAACTGCACAGAGCAACAACCAGACAAACCTGATGTGATGTGCAGTAGTTTCATTAGCGGAATGCATGATAATTGTGTTGTGATAGCGCTCTGAAGGGGGAGTGACTTAGCACATTGAGCTAAAGGAGGAGAGACAGAGCATCAAAAATGAAACTTATAAAACATGTTAATATGTTGTTTTCGGTGAATATAGCATAAAAGATAACATGTTACGTGTTAGCTCTTAATACCCCATAGAAGTAAAATACTCCCTTTTTAAACAGTGTTGCAATTAGAACTGCTTTGTTTGTTTTAATACACTTGCAGATACAGGCCTACTGCCATCTGCTGGTCACATAAATTCCTGTTTTCTGCTGCAATTTAGTATTTTTTTTTATTTTTTTTGCCAAATAATAGTGTTTTTTAGAAAAAGTCTTGGTCTCCATCCATCCGCTTATATGGGTCTGGGTCACAGGGGCAGCAGTCTAAGCAAGGACTCCCAGACTTCCCTCACCCCAGACACATCTTCCAGCTCCTCCGGTGGGACCCCAAGGTGTTCCCAGGCCAGCCGAGAGACATAGTCACTCCAGTCTGTCCTGGGTCTTCCTCGGGACCTCCTCGTGGTGGGACATGCCCCGGGAAGTCAAAATCAGCTGAACTCACCGTTGCTCAGGACATGACAGCTATGAGTCTTTTGTGCAGAGTTTGGTGCATTGTCATTTTAAAACCTTTTCATAATAAAGCCCTTCTGCAGTTTATCAATGCAGATGGTTTTATTCTGAAAGGGTCATGGGACATAGCAGTAAGCACCGAAGGAACTTTTCCGAGGTTTTGAGCTACATGGAAATTAACACACAACTTGACAGTCCTTTGCGGCCGGAATGAAACAAAGCAGAAAGCTATTATTAAAATGGAAAAAATAGATCCCACGGTCCCCCAAATTCTTTTGTACGAAGAAAACACTATGCACATTGTAAGACTTAAATGGTAAACAGTTCAATGGATCTTCAGCGGAACATTTCAGGCCAGTACATAAAAGCTGATGAAGTGTTTTCGGTCTCTCATGGTCTTGGAGTGTTCCTTTGAAATGGCAATACCGGGCAAGGGGAAATAGTTTCAAGCGTATTTCATTTACACATTCAAAGCTGCATATTTAAAAACATTTTTTTTAAAAACCCAAAAAACCCTTCCGTCTGATTCTGAATGGGCTTTTAGTGTGGATCTCAAGGGCAGCGCACACAATAATCTACCGTGGCAACAAAATGGAGCCTCTGCATTTACACATTTCACCCAGGTCCAAGAATCAACAGACAATGTCCTTCAATTCAACAGAAGCTTTGAGGTGAAGACCTGGATGCCGCTTGTATCTGTAAAGCAGCACAGCACTAACCGAGTACACCGCTCATGTAACGAGAAACTGATAGTCTATTGAAGCAGGAGGGGAAAGATCAGTTCGCAGTTTGTTGTGAGAACTTCAAGCCCTTTGGAACTTTACATGTTAACATTATTAAACCACCGTGTAACTGTTTAGCCAACAAAACAGACTAAATTTGCTTGGTTTGCACTGAAAAAAATGCGACCTTACTCTGAGCAGGCCCACATCTCCACTGTTACTTGGTTTGTCTCCATGGTCATGTCGTTCCTTTGGCTATAGTTTTATATTTCCATAGAATCATACAGTTGAAGTGCCACCTCCACAAAGTTACACAATGACCGTGTTATGACCATAAACTATATAAAGAAGTGGAAACTCCTTCAGATGCCAGTGCTAATATTGTCATTGTTAAAGAAAGAGTGGGTAAAATACATTATTTTTTTTAGCTTTCTACCATGTTATAACGCTGTTCTCTCATCGAAAACGTGCCTGAAACTAGATAAAAAGTAATCCATTTGCGAAGCCCGTTGAGTTTTGAAATACAGAAAACTTTTTTTTAAATTTTTTATTCTTTGTTACAGCAGATACAGGCCTGCCCTGGCCACAGACTGGTAGCCTCCAAGTTTCTGAGTTCCCTGCCTGAGCATTTTTCCCTCGGTCCTTAGTTTTCCTTCATTCCGTCCCCTTACTCTGTTCCCCCAGTCCCCTGAGCATTTTATTTATTTATTTTTTTATACCAGAATGACAATGCTACATACATTTCAAAGCAAAGTGACATTTGTTTCACACCCAAGAGATAATGAACTTTTACACTTAAACAGTTAGAACGAGTGTCCTGTGGGATGGAGACAGAGCTTCACACATGTTAATATCTGGTCTAGGTCTGACACACTGACACAGATCAAATGCTTTTAAAGACACAACATAAATGAACTTAAATTTGCATCACTTCATCTATGCATGTTTCAGTAATTTAACAATCTCTCCCGGGCCTTATCGTTCGCTGCAAGTCATCTATGCTCCCAAATGAGAATTCTCCATAAATATACAAAAAACACGACACGAAACTATGCAGAACAACTAGACAAACCTGCTGTGATGTGCAGTAGTTTCATTAGCGGCTGATTGTATTGTGAAAGTGCTCTGAAGGGGGTGTGACTTAGCGCGGAGAGCAAAGTGAGGAGAGACTCAAAAACAACATGAAACTTATAATGCATGCTAATATATTGTTTTTTGGCGAATATCGCATTTTCAAAACAGTAAAAGGTAACATGGCGATCTAAATATGTTATATGTTAGCAGTTATTACCCCATAAAAGTAAAACACACGCTCTTTAAACAGCATTGTAATTAGAGCTGCTTCATTTGTTTTAACACACTCGCAGATACAAGCCTACCGCCATCTGCTGGTTTTATTAGTATATGTCATAATTATCTAACGCTGGAGGTGTCGTCCCTACACATAAATTATTTGACAGACTCTCTCCGATTGCCACAAATTGTCATGACGCAAATAGCGCAGACAGAATAAGTAACTTGCCCAAGGACACAACAACACTATCCAGACAAAAGATACACGTTTCCGGCCTGACTCCCACTCAGGATCCTATCTCGTCCACTTTCCTTAATGTAGCTGCTATAATTGTCTTTACCCTCCCAAAATCTTCTTTGACAGCTCCCTCCGCACATTCCGCCATCTTTAAATTCGCTTCCCTGCAGCCTTGTTTATGCTGATTTAATAGTGCTTTAAAAAACATGTTTGCGAGGGACGTGGGAGTTGACGCAAAATTGATGCCGACTGTCACGCAGCCCATAAAGCTCATCAGTGGCCTCCTCGCGAGCACCGTGGACCCATTCCAGTTTTCCTTGCATTTGCTACCAACTTACTGCATTATTTATGTGAAAATAAATCTACAAATGTTTATCTAGAGAGAAAATATCTGGATTTACGAAGTTATTTGTGTCTGCTTGTCCGCATCAATGCATCCATCGCAACCTGTTTATGTGTGGGTGAACCAAGGACAACGGCAATTCCTTTAGGTGGCAATAACTGTGAAGAAACCTCCTACACAAAATATAACTTTTCTGTTGTTTAAACACTAGGAATCCCATGTCCAAGTCATGTCTTTGAAGTTGTCGGATTTGAAGTTTATAAATGGTCGCATTTATATAGTGCTTTTCTACCTTCAAGGCATTTCACATCAAGCAACAGTTAACCCATACATCTATACACCAGTGTACGCAGGCACTGGGGGTGAGGCGGTTTAAGTGTTTGGCTCAAGGGCACAACATCAACTGCCAAATGCGGCCCTCAAACCAGTTTTTCTTGGCCCTCGTGTTTCCGGGTGAATTGACTCATGTTACCTTAAACTTTTTACTGTACATTTCTGAAAATCTCCTTGCTGCCCATCTCAAATATGTAATGTGTCCCATTGAGGTAAGGTAAGCATGAATAAAGGTCTAGTGGTTCAGTCTAACTTGTAATAATAGCGCAGATTTGAAGTGTTCACTGTATTGGCGACCAATCTATGGCCATCAATCGGCCCTCAGCTTTGTCTGTGTTTTTATATGTGGCCCTTAATGAGAAAAGTCTGGACACCCCTGATCTAAGCGGAACCCGGTTTGGACCGCTGACCTGTGGGCGAGTGGATCTGACTGCTCTACCATCAATTTCTTTATGTTGAGAGCGGGATTCGAACCATCTTTGAATCAGAGGACGAGAACTTTACTAACTAAGCTGAGTGATAATTACGTGGTCTGTGCAATGAAACTTTTAAAAATATCTAGAATAAATCTTGTCTGGTAGTGTATCTATGAAAAGTACATGTTAGTTACCCTTTGGCGCAGAAAAAAAAAGTTTGCTTTTTAAACTTCTTATTATCGGTAAACCACCACAGTAATCCAATTGCAACACGAATATGTCCTCTTCCCAATCACACAGTCACACCAAAGGGAAATGGCAGTGTGCATTACCCCAAATTAATTTTAAACTACTAACTGGCTTTTTAGTGTCCAAATAGTCCTGAAAACTGAGCTACTGCTAGTCCTAATCATGTTATTTTTTATAGAACTTGTTGAACATTTTGGGCAAGTAACATTTGAAATTAGCAAATTCCCTCTATCCACCAATCAAATGAACGAACAACGTATTAAAACTCTTAAAAGTGCAGAATATATCCTTTCTGGTGGGGCGTCTGCCGTCTGCTTGTCTTCACTGAGACGTTGCTGTGCTTGAAATGTTCCACAGTATGGCATTAAACTTATCTGAGCAATAGTAGCTTTGATTTTTGATTAGTAGATGTGTTCTACAGTGTGTGTGGGGGTCATCTCTCCACAGATCTGATCAGTAACTAGCTAGGTGCTGTCATCTGCTTATTGTTATCTGCTCACCTGTCTCCATGGAGCTAGATCTTTTTAATGTCGTACTGTGGAACATTCCAGGAAAACTAAAAACTCCACGGAGACGAGCGGGCGGTAGACTCTGCATCAGAAATGTTAATAGTGCACCTTTAGCACAATGCAGTACAAAGTGGCACATGCTTTAAATCCACAAAAATAAAAATAGCATTGCGTACACATTCACCAGTGGTTTGATTTAGGTACCCCCTCCGCCCGAGGACAGCGCAGTGCTCATATGTGGTCGGCCAAGCGTCTGGGGAGGCAACACCGTCCTCCTAAATCTAAAAGACCTTGGCTCGGAGTTATATCTCTTTTACTTTCTCCAGTTCCGAACAAGAGATCACTTCTGTCCATGTGGAACAGCATCAATTACACACAGGAAATGCAGCCAAGAAACTGAGTAAGTGGCGTTTTGAAGGGACTGAGTGCAGAATGAATAGTAGGTACTAGAACATGTTTCATACACTGTGGACATCTGTTATGAGATTTTTGCTGCATAAATAGGACGGGTTATGATATAGGAACAGTTCATATTTTTTTGTAGTGCAACTTAAAGAAAAAGTACTGATATATATAGTGTATATATAGTAAAAGTAGGTCTGAAGCAGGGGTGAAAATGAGACTACTTTGTGCTGTCTGCATCTAATTATGAAGTCTTTAATCCAGGGGTGTCCAAACTATGGCCCAAGGACCAAATGCGGCCCTCAGACCAGTTTTTATTGGCCCTCGGGCCTCCTGCTGAACCAGCCCAAGTGATCACAACTAGTACTTTTAACAGCAAAATAAACTATTTCTGCCACTATATCCTCAAACATCACATTGGATTGATGATACAGACCTAAAATGAATGTGTTTCAGGCCTTATTACTACACAGCGGCTCTGTATAAAGCACCACACTGCATTGATCACTGGTCTGTGGCCCTTTGAATAAGTTTTGAGATGTGGCCCTTGATTAAAAAAAAAAAAAAAAAAAGTTTGGGCACCTCTGGTTTAATTCATATACTGTATATATAAATGGACATAGCTAAACCTGCTAGCCGCCGCGTTCCAAATAAGTAGTGAGCATGCGCTTCTGGCTCCATCAACTCTGGCTCCAATCCACTTTACATTGGAAAACTGTCCCCCCTCTCTTCGTAACTGCTGCTATCAGGCTCGTCATTTTGATCTTAAAATGTTTGTATTGACCCTTTCTACATGATCCTGGTGTTTTTATCTTGCTATTGTGTCCATAACCCAAGATAAGAACATTAATAAGAAAAAAATCAGGTCCCTTCTTTGCCCGAGGTCCCGCTAACGTTAGCAACCGGTTTGATTGACAGCGTCGCTAGGCACCCACTCCATGCTAAACCAGTGGTGTGCGTGGGACGGGGAATTACCTTCAACAGCCTCGCTCCGGATCGGCTCTTTGGTTGCTATGATACTTTTTTTGGTCAGAATTCCTAATATGGAAGCTATGGGCGACGTCACTCACTTAGTCCACTTTTTTATACAGTCTATGGTTTTATTGCACTCAAACAGAAAGTAAGGCTGTTAGCATGGTTAGTTGTAGTTAGTTGTTAGCATTACTGTGATGGCAAAACTCCGCTCTGGCCTCTAATGTCGCAGTGAAATATTAGGACGCTCAGAACACATAGGGAAAGTGAACTAGTTTTGTTTTCCAAGTTTTGTTTTTTTGGAGTATTTTTGGAGCAAAGCAAACGGGACCATTGCATCTTTTAACTAAGGTACGGCATCTTTATTTATAGAGCGCATTTCATACAACTCAATGCCCTTTTACTACAAGCATTACGCAAAGAACTGAGAATTAATGTTTCAGAAAAGTTAACGATCTAAAGTTCTAAAAGCTGTAGTTTTTTTTCGAGATGACTACTAAATACAACGTGTTATGTATTTTCCAATTACTGTACCATTTCTATGCGAGATGTCCTTGAATTATCAACCTAGAGTAGATGAAAGCTAAGTTTTCATTAATGGATTCCGCCCGAAGTTGTCTCCATGGAGATGTTACTGCTATGCCAAATGTTACACTGTGGAGCTTTAAACGTATCCGTCTTGCATTTATTCAGTTACATGTTTCTTAACCGCTAGATAATACCTCAAAAACATACATTCTCACTGTGAGCGGGGTTGCCTCTCCATAGATCTGTCTGTAACTCACATACTTGTCTTCATGGATAAAGAGTTTAAGACGTCATTCTGTGTAACAAAGAAAAACGAGACAAGCAATGGCAGAAAAGTTACACAGAGCACCTTTAACCCTGGAGAACCCAAGAACCCTTTTCTTCTTTAGAAAATTATGAACATTGCATTAAATTACTGCTATAAGTTCACTGAACACTGAAATATCCACTTTTTTCCAATTTTAACCCCATATTCCCCAATTTAGGATCAGGGCCAAATTTGACCCATTGGGCTCACTAATTTTGTCAAAAAAAGAAAAACTACTTCTAGATATTTTGCAAGCTGTTACTAAAGAGATTAACCAAAAAAAAAAACTTACAAAATAAACACTTTGCTGAGAAGACAATTTTGTTTAGGTAGTTTTCCAGCTCAACAAAACAGTATGTGGATAGCCATCTTGTTACTACCACTCTGGCTCATTTTAGTTAAATATTCATTCACTAGGTATCTCTATGCAGGGGCCAGAAGTGGCACTCTGGGCTTTTTGATTTTTTGATTTTTTTTTCAATTGAAATCATATTTTTTTTGAGATAGTAGTCAAACTGTAGGAAGCTTTTCCCGTTTCTGTAACCTTTTTGGCCCTGTCGCTATGAAGGATCTGGAGTCTGAGGCTGTTGTTTCAAACCAGGAGCCTTGGTTGCAAAGCGGGAAACATGTGTAACAAAAGTACCGCACCTGCTTCTAAAAACAAAATATTTATACTGTACTCGTGCGAACACTAGCAGAGCAACTCGGGGATTCCTAAAACTAAATTTGTCCTGGAGTTCTTTCCACTGTAGCGCAAAAGTCCCTATTCCAAGATTGATCACCACTACCAAAAACACATTGTGGGTGCTACTTTTTTAATTATATGTTTTACACAAATAACCGGGGGCATCTCCAGTTTCCACCCGGTGTTTGCAGGTCACAACTGAGCGCGGGGTTGACTCGGGGACACGGGGTAAGAATAGGAGGCAGCTCTATTGCCCATTCCATACAGTAAATCCATTTTATTGCTTTTACTAGAAATTGGCTGCGGCGTGTTTCTGGGTCTGTGGCAGCTGTTTTATCTAAACTTGTAAACACATTTTGTCTTTCTCTGCCCCCTCTCCCTCCTCTCGCCTCCTCCCTTCCCTCTATTCCCGCCCTCCGGAGCTCGCACCGCCGCCAAGGTTATCTCTTCCATCGATTCTTATCATCAGCTTGTCAATTGATCTATTACCCCGCTGCACCACCTACTTAATGCTCGCCTGATTAATTATTGTCCCCCACAGGGCTAGGGGTGGGAGGCTGCCGGCGAGAATTCTCCAGATTAAGATGAATTTTCATTGCCTTTGTTTCCCCGGGAGCTGTGAAAGTTGTGGAGTACCATGCTGCATTTAGAGTGGTTCAAATAGATCGGTGCCCCCTCTCCATTGACACCAGATGGGCTCTCTGTACCTTATATATTCCCCACTAACCCAGATATAGCCGCAACGTATTTTACGCCGCCAATTCTCCCTGGCTTACCGTATAATGTGGCGGCATCAGATAATTTGTGAAATGAAAATTAAAATCCCAAATCCAATTTACATTTTTATGACAAGCTTCATTGACACTGAGAGATGTTTTATTCCCTGATAGCCCAGAGAAAACAAACATGGTACAAGCAGAGGAGGGCTCCTAACAGCCTCGCGCGTAATGTAGGTTTTATCCTATTTTGGGCTTTTCAACGTTAAATCCTTTCATTTATTCCACCGTGAGAATAATGACTTTAGTAAAATATGTCGTTTGAGGGTTGTCTCAGTCTCGCTATTTGACGCCTATTTGTTCTGGCTGAGAAATGCCTCGTGGATATGAGCACGGCAACGTATTAACAGTTCCTTAATAGCGCTGGCAATCTGAGCAGGCTGCCAACAGTGTTTTGGTGCCAGGTAATTCAGACATAATGTCCATATATTATTTGAGGTTGTAAAATGCTGATAGGCTCAATCATTTACCCGCTGAATTATTCATGCTGGAATGTATAGTGAGTAAATGTGCAGAAAATGCATGTAAGTATGCTGTTATTGAGTGGGTATATGGAGTATTTTTCAAAATGGTTTGCCTCTGTCTGTGTAATCGACTTTGTTTACAGCAAAGTCACAGAGTAGTTAGGTTTCTGTAAGGACTATTAAAGGGCACGTGCTACACCATTTTCTGATCTATGTTATAATGTTGTTTCCTCATCACAAACATACCTGGAGTTGTGTTTTGTTCGATTTACACATGTTTTAACCCACATCCTGCATATTTAGCCTGAGTTCTTCTCTCAAACAGAAAACACTCTGTTGCACTTGTGATGTCATGTGGTAATACAGGAAGTGCCCCGCTGTGTTTTTAAACTCACCTTCACTAAAATAATTTGGATAACTTCAGCCCTGGAATTGCTGATCTCTGCTGAACTAAAGGTAAAAGGTGGTGGTTAAATTGAAAACTACCTCATGACATCACAAGGTGGAACAGAGCATTTTGAGCTTTGGAGATGTATTTGTGAGCAACAGAAACATTTTTAATTTAATTCATGTAAGGCAGATCATTTTATGATTATATCGGGGAACATCCCAGGCAAAGCAATAATATCTCCATGGAGACAAGCTATTGTGAAGCCCTTAAAAAGTGACATAATCCAGCTTTATGACGGCTGTGGTGGAATTATATAAAGTTAGTGCTGTACCGTCCATATGGTACAAATATAAAACGAGTCTCAATGTTAGAACTGTCAGGGCTAAAAAAAAAAGTAATATTTTCATGTGTGTAAAGGTGATTATTTTATTCAAGTTTCTTGATTGCATTCCTATACGTCTAGACTGTACGTTGCCAAACCACCAATGTCAGATTTGACACAAATAGAAAGATATAGTTGGACTTTTAAAAGTATGTTTTCTATAAGCACACATCCAATCAGTGACCCATTTGTGGAAAACTATTTCACTGAATGGTAAAGTTCACATTCCCCTGGCTGCACCATACGTTATTAGAGATGAGAGCAGTGAATTATGTTCAAAGAAATAGAAGTGGTTAAAGTAGACATTAGCTCTGCACGTAAATACTCGTATTAACTCAAATAAATACATTTTCTTTATCTTTATCTCTTTATTTATACAGGGAGAGCCCAATATTTTTCATGGGTGCTCTGTTCAAAAAAAAAAAAAAAAATCAAACAAAAGAAATAAATACCAAAGTCAGTTTAAAACATTAAAAAACACTGCAGTGTGAGGATAAATGTTTGTTACGAGGTTATTAAATAGCATTTGTGGCACCATATTATCCAAATTTGCTTGTCCTTGAAATATATTCCATTTTTGGGAAGCAAAACAGCCAAAAGCCCTTTTTTCCCCCCCATCTCAGTGATATCATAAAATATAATGGAGCATATGGCAAGTCACACTACTAACTTCAGTAAAACTTGGGTAACATCATTATGTTTAAGATTTCACTAAAAATACTTTTGGTGAAGTTTTTCATTTTACGTCCTGGTTGGCATACGTAATTAGAAAGTAATCCCATAACTACAGGATGGCCCAAAATTACTAACATGTTTAAATCTTTATGAGCTCCTATAATTCTTAAGTTATACTCACCAAATTTTTCCATTTACACTTGAACTTATCAACTACTTAAAAAATGTTTAAAAATAATGTTTTTTAAGTGTCCATCATTTTTGGTTTGGCACTGAATAGCCCGATCCAACACACTTTGCATAAAATTTTAAAGCATTTCTGGGCTTATGGCTCTTATTTGATCCTCGATATTACATTTTAAGTTGTTTATCGTGTGAGGTTTATTCACAAACACCTTTTCTTTAAGATAGCCCCACAGGAAGAAATCGGGACCAGTCAGGTCTCGGGAGATCACATACTGCCCCCTGTCTTTGAAAACCACTTATTATTATTATTCCTTTAATGGCCTTTGGGGAATCTCTGGTATTAAAATGTCAACGGTTTCAGAATTTGACCCATGTGACTCAAAGCACCACTGTACAATGAGGGTTCATTCCTTGGTGCTATATTTGCTCATATTAATGTCAGAAGGGTTGTTCTAAATGCTCTGAAAAAATCAAATAAAAATATTCACAAACAAAAGTTATGATCATTTTTTCAACTGTCAGTGACTTTTGGGCCACTTTGTTTTATTTAGCAACTATAATGTTAACAAAGGTCAAAACTTGCAATTAGAGTAAATATAAGACATTCAGTTTAGTCAAATGAACGTGTAAAGTGCTAAATAAATGTGGTCCTTGCGCGTAAATTTCCGTGTTCACATCGGTACTTGTATTTTGTTTCAGAACTCAGCACTACTTTGTGTATTTTTGTACTTTTCTTCTCGATTTTTCTTCAAACTGCCACTTAACTGAAGTAAAACTATTTACCATAGGTACTATTCCATCGAGCCAAGTAAAGATTAGAAAAACACGAAACCTGTCATATGCACTTTAAATGGAAAAAGCTTCCATATTATTTGTGTGTGCACAGAGATTCTTTGTGTTTATCGGTGTGAACGCTTTCATCTGTTCAGAGCAGAGCAGCGTCCTTGTTGGAGAGCGTCTTCAACATTAAAAAGAGCCATTGTGTGTGGCTCTGTCTCAGCGCTGTCACTCATTCAGACAGAGCGCTCTCAGTTCCAGACATCTTCAAGGCTGACATAGAAAGCCTGCTGAGAAGTGGACATTTTGGACCAGCATCAATCTGCAGAGTGCACATCCCACAACAGAGGAGGCTCTACAGGCACAGAAGCAGCGTGGATGAAGTGTAAACAGGTGCAGTGGCCCAGTGAGCATAAAGAGTTACATTTAAAGGCCCTGACCCTGATTATGCAAGATTTAAAAATTGCTTTAAATACCTTAGCCTTAGTCATAACGCTTAGAATTATGCAGAAACCTCAGTTGCTTAAATACTGGCCGAAATGCAGGATTTCACAAACTCATGACAATCCATCTTGTACAACGGTGCCTCAATGTGAACGGCTGGATCCAGATCTCATTTTTTAAAAGAGCTGAATCTTTTTTTTCTTTCTAATTTGTGAGCATTTTTAAACTGATTAACACAAAACTGACACGAGAATCCGAGCGGAGGCAGAGCAAGCAGTACGAGTGAGAGCTTTGTGCACAAAAAACATATTTGACATTATAATAACAGGTAGTTTTAAAATTATTATTATTGTAGTGCAAGGTTTTATTTAGATTATTCATAATTCCAAAGGGTAAACACACTCCCACTCACAGTTTGATCCATTTTATCACATTTGAGCCTTGATCGTTTCTCTCTGTGATTAGTTTGTTGTAAAAACGAGTTCTCACATTGGCTTTTGTCACATAAATAAATAGTAAAAGAGCCAGTCTTTTGAACGGTTCTTTGAAATGAATGGATCTAAAAGATTCGGATCCCATAAAAGAGCCGATAGTCCTATCAGTATGTTCAACTCCGTATCTGCGTTTGTGTTACGGATGACCACTGAAACACAATTAGTGAAGAGTTTTGTGCATTTCTGGACTGTAAAAAGTTGTATTTATCTGGTTGTGATGCACCATACAATCAGAATGAGGTCTTTTCCCAAACGCACTTAACGGGAGCCGCCTCAGATTGATAACGTCAAAGTTCAATCAGGAGTCCTACACAAAATCTGGCCTCTGTCAGATCAGTTGCCATGGAATTTTTATAAAACACCAACCTGTATGCATACATTTTCTTCCGCTTATCTGGGGCTGGGTCGTGGGGGCAGCAGCCTAAGCAGGGACTCCCAGACTTCCTTCACCCCAGACACGTCCTCCAGCTCCTCCGGTGGGACCCCAAGGCGTTCCCAGGCCAGCCGAGAGACATAGTCCGTCCAGCGTGTCCTGGGTCTTCCGTTCAGCTGCAGTCGAACGAGTCTCACAGTTATAGGGCGAATTTAGAGCCATGTTCCCTATTTGGAATTCGTGACTGCGAGTGTCATAGCAACCAAAGAGCCAATCCGAAGTTAGGCCCGCCCACACCAATGGTTTAGCAGGTAGTGGACGCTTAGCAATGCTGTCAATCAAACCTGTTGCTAACTCTAGCAGGAGTGACCTCGGGGAAAAGAAGGCGCCTGATTTGTCTGTTATTAATGTTCACAACTTAATTTACGGACAAAAAAGCAAAATAAAAACAGCAGGATCATGTAGAGCAGGTTAATATGAGTATTTTAAGACCAAAAAGACAGCACTTATCGCAGCAGTTTACAGAGAGATTGGTCACAATTTTTCAATGTAATGTGAATCGGAGCCGGAAGCACACTTATGATCACTTCCTGTTTGGAACGTGGCGGCTAGCAGTTTGGCTATGTCCATTTATATATACAGTCTATGCATACAACATTATAAAACGGTACAAAGTCTCAAAGGTCTATTTAGCACAGTTGGCGCTTATCTTAAAGGCACAAAGCCAATAAGAAAATGCAGGATTAAAGCAAAAATTAAATCCTCTACTGTGTCCGAGTCCTTGAAAGCCTAGTATAACGCATGAGAGACTAAAGGTGTGTGCATATATTGAAGGAGTAGTTTAGTCATTTGAACAGCTAGTGTAGCATGTAAAGTTCTCCCCAATGATGATTAACTGCAAGAATTACAGACCATTTGCTGCTTATAAAGGTGTGAAAATGCATGTGTTTCATATGCCAGCACGGCCTCGTAATCAATAGCCACAGGGAATCCCAACCCACTTTCGAGCAAACATAGCGGTAACATACACTACCAGTCAAAAGTTTGGACACATTTTCTCATTCAGTGTTGTTTTGGTTTTCATTTCAAGGTGTGGCAGGTCAGGGTCAAAGAACGCCATTTGTCAAAAGCAGTGACCAAACAAAGGGTGGCTATTTTTCAAAATCTAAAATCTGAAACAAGTTTGGAAGTATTTTGAGGTGTTTACTGCATTCAATATGTGTTTGTTCATTGTTTGGATGCCTTAATTAGGAAAATAAAGAAGAAACTTTTGACCGGTAGCGTAGTTGCTTTCAGATACACCAGGAATTAGCCTGTAGACTTGCCCCAGTGTATATAAATTTGCAATTTGTAATGCAATCCAATACAAAGTGGCATGTTTTGTTTGTTTTTGGACAGGATAGAAGTATGCCACAGGGAGAAAGCATAGACACATCCAGCAAATGATCATGGGTATTGTGAGATAACCCACAATGCCAAGGCTTTATTGTCTTATTATGTGTATTGGGGTTTACCGTTGCATGTTCTGTACTAGGGTCAACTCTGGATGTTTTTTTAAATGTGCTTTTAAAAGAAAGTTGACTTGACATGTCAAAATGGTAACAACCTGTAAGCATATGTGCGATGCCTTAAAGCACTATGCCACTGCCAAGGATATGAATCATGAATGTGGATTAAGGTCTTGTTTGTTGTCATCCAGTGAATGGTAAAAAAAAGTGTCTACACCAATGACTGTGTGTATATAAAGGAATGTAGCTAACCTGTTGGCGTCGCTTTCTAAATAGGAAGTGATCATGGGCGCGCTTCCGGTCCATAGACTCACTTTTCAATACACTGAAAAACCGTCACCCCTCTGTCTGTAACTGCTGCATTGAGCCTCGTCATTTTGGTCTTAAAATGTTCGTATTAACCCACTGTCTGTGTATTTCCTCAGTCGTCCACGTCTGAGCTATAGTAAAAGCCAAAGTCAAGTCTGTCAACTGTGCAAAAAGTTGTAGGAGTGAAGACGTTTCGCTGCTCATCCAAGCCACTTCTTCAGTTCCGGTCAGATTGCTGGTGGACACTGCCTTATATCTATCTAACGGGAGGAGCTGAAACTGGTAACAGCTGTTGTTAACAGTTTCCCTCGTGCGACAGTGTTGGTACATTCACTTTATGGAGTGGCTGTTTAGTTTCTCCAATGTAAAGCTCAATACACTCTTCACTACACTGAATGGACTGCACCACACTTCTTTTGTTTATGGCTCGGGGTTTTGTCTTTTGGGTGAATCAGTTTCTGTTTTAAAGTGTTAACCTGCTCTACATGATGAAGGGGTGGTACATCAGCCTCGCTCAGGATTGGGTCTTTGGTTGCTATGATACTCTCGATCAGAATTACAGATATTGAACTCGGCTCCAAATTTGCCCCTATAACTGCTAGCATTGACAAACTTCATTTGATCGGAGCTGTTATAGATGACGTCACACTCACCTTGTCCATTTTATGCAGTCTAAGGTCTACACTGCCATGGTAAATATCACACATGGGTTGAAAAGGTGATTCAAAAGATGCATTTAAAAATAGAGCATTTTGTTCAAATACATTTTTATACAAATCGAAAAACATTTGAAAGTATTCCACCATAACATCTCCAAACCTGCTCTCTCTCTAAACAACCAAAGTTATGAGTTAGCGTAGCTGACTGCAGAACAGGTTGCACTAAAAACACACCAAGCTGAAAGCAGGAACCAGGAATAGCATCCATCATCGCTGGAAGTACCCTCAAAGAGAGGCTCCAGAACAGGTGAGGAGATAATCCAAGTGGCTGCAGAAGGCTGGACCACTTCAGGCAGTGTTTTCTGTTTGGCTGAGAGGGCCCGTGGTCGTAAATACTGGGCTAATTGGTGAAGAGCAGCAGGTGTGTGACAGGCCTGCATCATGAGCTATAAGAAGACGGCTCAGGTGCAGATTGCCAGGATCCTGTGTGCCACTTTGGAGAGTCTGCATCCTAACTGCCCTGTTTACAGTCTAAATACATCTTAATGAGTCATAGTGTGTGGATAGAAAGGGTTGAAAAGAATGAAAATGTGTAGTTTCAACCCTCTACATGAGCAGCTGAAGCCAAGAAGTTCTTGTGCTTCTTTTTCCACAGCAAAAAACTGAAATGCTGACTGTTAATAAATGGTTTATCTTATCATTTATCGTTAAATAAAGGGCACATATGCAAAAAAAGTGGCAAAACTAACTTTTTGCCCCTTTTACCATGTTATAATCTCCCAGAGATGTCCCACAGTTGTAGTTTTTCATGCATGCTTGTTTTATACGACCATTAATCCAAAGTCGTCTCTGAGCACTCAAAAATGCTGTTTGCATTTTGTCCGTTTTGTTATGTCATAGATAAAAATCTGGACTTCTGCTAGCAATATCGTCAGCATTCATGGAAGAAAAAAACTTCAACTGTGTACTTTCTAAATGTACATTCCCGTTGTGGACAGCAGAGGGAGCTTGAACTCCTAAAATGTCTCATTGGAAACGGAGATGATGTTTATACAGTATATTTTCCACATAAAAGAATTAAAACCACAAGTATATATGTTCTTTAATGTATTGATTATTTGAAATTCTAAATTATTTTCATTGATTACAATTTGCCAATTTGTCTTTTTAAAATGCTTCCAACAGTCACGGTCACATCTAATTCCAGTTTCAAGACATATAAAATTACAGAAGAAAATGTAAAAGGTATTTCCTGTATTTAGGGCAAATCTTGTAATGTTACATATATAAAAAAAAAAAAAAAAAAAAAAATCCTTCCATTGCTGATTGAACTGCAAAAGTCATAGAAGTGAAACGAGTGATTTGTGCTTTCGCCCCTGTCAGTCAGTGTGTTACGCTGAACACTGCGTGGGCCATGACAATAATGCCTCTGGTCGTGCTGCAGAACTGCTGTATGCAACAATGTGCAATTGTATCAAGGCATGTTCCATTTAGTATGACAAAGATGACAATGAGATCCAGACAAGTGCAGTTCTCCCCCTGATATTCTGAGACAAAGACTAGAGCCAATAGCCCGTCTCCGCCTACATGACTCAATGCCCCTCTGCAGTAAACCAACAGTCTAATCATGAACCTAACAAGTGCTTTGGTGGCATTTGACTGCTACAGTTTTTCTGGGTTACTGTACCAAATTTCATGACAAAATTTAGTTTTGGAATCTTTTTGAGCCATAGCATACTTAGAAGCAACATATTTGTACTACAATATTTGGTCATGTGCCAAGGAATCTTTCTGGAGTTTTTTTGGTCATAGTTTTGCTTTTTTATCCGGTTCAGAAGATTGCTCACACTACTCCAAAATGGTAAATATTTTAATTGAATCCGTGTGTGAACTGAAATGAGCACCCTAGTGTTCTCATACAGGCTGGCTGATAATCAGGGGTGTAAACAAATACAAATTATCTGTGTTGTGTATGCATTTGTGATACTTGTATTCCATTTGTATTTCTTGTCTGACTGATGCACAGAATGTGAGCTTGTCATGCTGTGCTGGAAACAAATTCCACCGACCTGAGACGACCGGTTAATGAGCTCACGGGCTCGGATACAAAGTTAAAGATGCTCTTTGTACACATGCTTGTCTTCATATTACTGCTTTGCCAAAAGAATGCTCCACAGTATGGCTTTAAACACATCCATCCACATAGAGACAAGCAGGTGATGTCGACAGGCAAAGTTACAGGTCAGATATGTGGAGAGGCAAGACCTGCTCGCTGTAAAAATACCTTTTTAATTGAATACATGCAAAATTGTTAACTTCTGTGCTGTAGAACATTACCGATAATGGTTTGGAAACCTATCAGTGCAGGCAAAAACTTTAACACTAAAGACTTTGGGTTAGACCAAAGAAAACCATCAGGCCTATATTTGTGTAATTCCTTAGACATCCGGGTCTGATCCACGGCAAAAGACGAAGTTTAAATCTGTCAACTGGACAAATCGTTGACAAGAGTGATGTCGATTACAACCAGTACGAAGAGATACGACGATTTGTCCAGTTGACAGATTTAAACCTCGTATTTTGCCATCGGGCCTATAGACCTTATTCTGCCCCGCCCACTTTTGCCACTAAATGCTACTAAATGGCATTTTGTTTGTGGTGGTACTTCCGGTTAAGTAGGAATCCCAATAGAGAATTCTGATTTTTTTTTTGCAGCTAAAATATGACATAAAGTGGGTTGATTTGTGTAAAACGTTCTATGTTCATATGCATCAACAAATCAACACTGCACCGATTCTCTGGGGGCTTTAAAACGGCTCTGTAATCTGTATAGAACTTATTTGCTGCCAAGATCCATAGCCCTGTGCGAAATAATAGAATAGAATAAGGTGCATTGGTTTTCAGATGCTAGTATGTGATGATCTCATACTCGCAGATGGGAGCATGAGTCAGTGGCCATGAAATTTCTACAAGGTAAATTCACAAATGTTAAACCTGATCATCTGTATTAGTGTCTAGACCAGAGGTGCCCAAACTTTTTTTTTTCAAGGGCCACATCTCAAAACCCTTCCCTTTATGAAAAGTCTCCAATCTCTAATCTAGTCTATCTAATATTCTATCCCTTCTATAAGATTTGTAAATGGGAGCTTGTAGGACGTAGTACTATTGCTTTTCTTGCGTTTAAATTGTTATGACTGGTTGTGTATTTTGTAATAATGCCTTGTTTCTGTTAAACACAAATTTCCCCCATGTCACAGTGAAGTATACCTTACCTTACCTTAAAGTTGCATGCACTTTATTGTCAAAATGTACCCCTCCTCCAACAGTGCACAAGGGCAGGTCGTAACAGTACTTCAAGTCAACCCACCGAACACCTATACATGAAACTGACACTATTTCTTTTCATTTCCTCTCATTGCCTTCACTATTCTGCCATCCCGCCTCTCGCTCCCTGACAAATGGCCCTTACCCTGGCTTGGCGCTCTCTCTTGCTCCCTATCCCCTCTCTTGTCATATGTGGTTCCAGTGTAGCCGACCAAGCAACTGTGCCTCCAAGGGTGCTCGGGGCAAGTGTCACTTTAAGTTACACACGGTGCGTAAAGAAAAAGCAGGAAAAAAAAAACAAAAAAGAAAACGCCGCCAAGCTAACATGCCCAGAATCAGGCCAGAAGTCGCAGTCTCTTTCCCACCCTCCATGTGATTGTTAGATTTCAGCAGACTGAGCTGGTGATTTGAAATGGAAGAAATTGCGCTACAATCAGTGTTAACCTCTATAGTGCCAGCCACCCCCAACTGTCTTTGCACAATCTGGCACTGAGTGAATAATGCAGACTGAATGCATTGCAGAGAGAGAAAGAGACAGAGAAAGAGAGAAAAAGAGAAAGAGGGCCGGGGGCAATAGGGCGGTTGGGTAAGTGCACGGATGCGTTACATATATAGTGTTGGGAGAATGTCTATTTTGGATTTGCAAAGACAATAACTTGTGACGTGCAGCATCAGTGGTGTAGTAACATGGGAAGTGCAGATATGAAATGACAGCGTGTGGTTATGGGAGCGGAGGCTGCGGAAAATTAGGCACATGCACAGAGATGATAATAATGTTATTCACTTGACTTGCTTCACTTACTTCTGGTGTGTCCAGCATCTAATAAAGAAGTTACATTTTGATCAGGCAGCATTATTAAAAAGTACAAGGTTATCAGTATTTCTCTCAGACTTGATAATGTAAAAATAGGAAGGGTACAAACCAGAGGCGCACCAACTCATTATAATCAAAGTTCTTTATTACCTGAGTACACATTTTTGTAGTGGCTATAGTTAAATACCTGCTCTCAAATGTAGTAAAGTATATAAAGTAAAGTAAAATGTATCCACTTTAAAATCTACTTTAAGTACAGACAATTAAAATGTATGCTTAAGTAAAATAATTTACTACTTTTACTTTGTTACGTTCCACCAGGGTGTAGCAGTAGTGGTTGGTGTTGTTGTTGTTGTAGTAGTAGTTGTAGTTAGATATGCACTCTCAAATGTAGTAAAGTACATAAAGTAAAGTAAAATGTATCCACTTTAAAATCTACTTGAAGTACAGACAGTTAAATGTATGCTTAAGTAAAATACTTTACTACTTTAACTTTGTTACATTCCACCAGGGAGTAGTAGTAGTGATTGTAGTGGTTGTTGCAGTAGTAGTTATAGTTAGATTTGTGCTCTCAAGTGTAGTAGTGTAAAAGTAAAACGTATCCACTTTAAAATCTACTTAAAGTACAGACAGTTAAAATCTATGCTTATAATACTTTACTACTTTTACTTTGTTACATTCCACCACTGAGTAATAGTAACAGTAGTATTAATAGTATTAGTACTGACACAAAAAGTACACTGTCTTGTGAATGTTTTCTCTTATCAGTAGAAAAAGTTTAAAAAAAAATTCCATTTAAAAAAATTCAAAAAGCCCAAGGTGCCACTTCTGGCTCCTGCACAGGGATGAATATTGAACTAAAATGAGCCAGAGTGGTAGTGACCTGATGGCTGGTCTGTTGAGCTGGAAAACTACCCAAACATAATTGTCTTCTCAGCAAACCAGCGGCTGGTAAAATTGTGTTTTTTATGTTAATCTTTTTAGTAATGGCTTGCAGAATGTCTAGAAGTACATTTTATATTCTTTTTGGATAAAATAGTGAGCCCAATGGGTCAAATTTGGCCCTGACCCTAAATTAGAGAATAAAGGGTTAAAATTGAAAAAGTGGATAGTTCAGTGTTCAGTGAACTTTTAGCAGTAATTTAATGCAGTGTTCATAATGTTCCAAAGAAGAAAAGGGTTCTTGGGTTAAGAGGGTTAAGAGACTGACTTCACATTGAGTGGAGGACTGAAAATGGTTTATATGCTGTGATTTGGGGGTGTGTGGTGTGTGGCTGTGTAGATTAATCAAACTAAAGTTAAAGAAGTCAGCCGGGGCTCGAGCAGGTGATGAGCCGAGCAGTGAGTGAGCGCCGTGCCCTTCAGTCAATTTGAAACCAGGTGAGGTCCTGGGCGGGTGACGCCTCAAGCCTCCTGGGCAGAAAGGGAAAAGAACAGTGAGGAATACAGGGTGTCACAACACAGAGCCACCCTTCAGTCGTCACGTTAGAAAGAATTTTATCGGCGGAAAATCAAGTGCGTGTTAGCATGCCAGTTGTCACTATAAAAACTCTCTCACTGGCATCTAAGGCTTATGGCAAGCATTTATAAACTAATTGTGGTAAAAAATGTAGTTTTTAAGAGAGCAATAATCAGGTACCACAAACATTTGATATGTAAAATACTACTAAACCCTAATAATGACACAATTGCCTAAAATATGATCAGATTGTTAGCCAGCTGCTTTCCACTACAACACTCCTGATCTGCCAGACTTCATCATCTCAGGCAAAACATCATTTTTGTGCCAAATGTTCTAACTTGCAGATGTCAACCATGGATGTATTTCAGATCAGTTTGATACCTGAGTACTCCAGCTACATCTAGTGGTAAACTTTGAGCTCATCCACCAAAGCTGTGATCTCTTTTTCCAAATGCTCCTTCAGCCCATACTACCCTGGTCTATGGAAAAAAATACATATCATTTCCCTGCCAGGTAGAAAGGAGTCTATTTACACATTTGCTGTAGAACGTCACGCCGGTCCATTCTATATTTTGTACAGCCTGCAAAACACTGCCCAAAAACACACAATATGACAGAATGAGAGTGGATCTAATGCTGTCTAATGGAGGTGGTGCTATTATAATGGACTAGATGTTAGTGAAAGATGAAAGGCCTCACAGGTGTTGCCAAAATAGAGAAAATACTGGATTATACAAAACCTACCTGGTCCGCATGGGAAAGAAGATGGGAAAGAATACAAACCCTATTTTATGTATTTATTTATTTACTTTGTTACAGAAATGTACCGACTTGCCACAATATATAATTTATTTATTGCACTGAAAACATGCATTTTCTACTCTGAACGGGCTTGCCTCTCCACAAACATGACTCTTATTTGGCCTCTTGCTTGTTTCCCTTTGGCTATAATCTTGAGCAGTGTGGTATAAGTTGGAGAATGTTCCAAAGTATGCTTTTAATTTTCTGTTTCCAGGAATCATGCAGGTGACATCCCATCTCCAGAAAGTTACATATTGTATTTTTAAATGGGCTTCTGTCCTTGTTTTGTTTTTGGCATTTTTTTTTTTTTTTATTATATTTAATTATATTTTATTTATTTATTTATGTAATTTTTTAATAATTATTGTATTATTATTTTTTCATCATTATATATTTATATGTCTACTTTTTTATATATATTTAAGACAAAGCATACAAAAACACCCATCTTAATTGAAAAAATAAAATAAATATGCAAAAAGTAACTGCAAATCAAACAAATGAAATAAAACTGCAACCTGCAACACAACCCAAATTCAAAGCATGCCCGTGTGCGTTTGGTAGTACAAAGCTGTGTATGATCACCCGGTAATTGGGCACATAAATTACATTGGCAGCGCTGTTTAATATGTTGGAAGAGTACACTCCAGCACCGAGGGTCAATAGTGCCACGGCTCCTTACCTTCACATAAAAGGTAACTGCAGGAGAGAGGCTGTTCAAGAGCCATCAGTCATCCTGTCAGTTTAGACCAGGGAGATGCCGCGTTACAATATACAGTACAGGTGCTACTGTACGCTTTCATTTGAATCACTTCACTGATTGTTATGGGTAGTTTTGTCATACTCGTTACTCGAAGCGATAGTTACTTCAAAAAAAACCCATAGCCTCAAGTGAATAGATTTGTTTTTGACAGATTTTACATGCAAGGGTTTGAAGTTTCCTTTTAGATTTCAACAATACAAACATTTCAAACTCTACGCTGATACGTCTGTGTAATCCCTCAGTCGTCAAGGTCTGATCCATAGCTAAATCTGTCAACTGGACAAACCATTGTAGGAGTGAAGACGTTAGATTCCGCCAGCAATCTGACCAGACCTGAAGAAGCGTCTTGGATGAGCAGCGAGACGTCTTTGTCCAGTTGACAGATTTAAATTTCATCTTTTGCAATCTATGCCGATACCTCATTGATAATAAAAATACTTTGATCGTACAGATACACAGAATGAATTTTTGTCACAATTGTGCTCTACACAGAATAAAAAATCAGCAGCATAATATTCATACAGAAAAAAAAAAGTAATATAAAAATATGCTGTTCACAGGCTCACAAAGTAAAACCTTGATGTTACACAATACCGTTAAAAAGAGAGCATTTTAAGGGCTTAGAGTGTTTGTCGAAGACTTATTCTCCACTGAAGGTCTTCTTTAGAGCCTGAAAAACATGCTATGAATAAAAATATATTGACATGTTTTATAAGTTTCTCTTTCGTTAAGCCTAACCGTCCTGACGTACGCTTGTGGATGGAGCACTGAACTGAATCTTATAGCTAACCATAAGGAGGGTTCGAGCAGAGTCCAGGAGAGATCGCTAAATTACTGAAACCTGCAGGGATGACATCTTAAACCTCTTCAGGCATGTATTTGATGAGGGAACAACATTATAACATGGTAGAACGCTAAAAAAAAAAAATCGATTTTGCGTAATACCCTCTATTTTATCCCTATAGCGTCGGATGCTATCGCCGCCGATAGACTCGCGGATGAGGACTTTCCATTACAGTAACTCCGCAACCAACTGTGCTATCATGTAAATTCAAACAGCATCTCAAAGCAGAGGCATGGGGCTCTTTAAATATGTTACTGTAATTACGGTAATGTGCTTAATGTGCTTACATTGTCCTTCGAAGTTGACCAATCAGAGCGAAGGTGCCACTCTGATTGGTGATTGGTGATTTGATGCATCAAAGGAAAAATAAGGATGGATATGTAAAATAGAGGTAGTTGTGTGGAAAAAAGGCAAAAGTACATGCTGATACTTCTTTGAACATGATTTTTATGGCTAAAAAAAGAATAAAAGTCAAGGCAAGCTATAATGGTCTTACAATGTGCTCAGTCCTTAAGTAGTTTTACATCTTAAATTACAATTTTCTTAACTCTTTAACTCTATAAATATAATTATTCATACAAAAACAATACATTTAATTAACCAAAATCCAACTGTTGCCTTCTATGAACTGTATATTGAAAGTTACACCTGTAGGAAATGACCTCTTTTCCGCCTGTACTTTACGTTTATATTTACCCAATTGATTTATTGAACCCAGTGGAGTATAAACACCAAAAGTACCTGCTATGTTTCTCCTACTGTCACAACAAAAGGCCTGCTCCAAAATGCTCCATGACACCCCTCCCTCGAGCCATCATCGATTCATACCCAACCCCAACCCACTAAGGTGTAACGCAAGCTGCTCTGAAGTCCAGACCAAACAAGAGAGAAACACGGCTTGTAAAAAACATTGTGCAATTCTGGATAGGCGCCATGTTTCTGCCCCGCTTTCTATTCAATTGGAGTGTTGCATGCTGGGGGATTTAAAACATTAAGTGGGTCAATGGCAGCAGCTCCCCGTCCCAGTGGCAGATTGTGTCAGCAGGCAGCGGACCAACTGGCCAAAAAGGCACTTGTAATTTTTCACTATATCGGCCAGTTCTGCCAGCTATTAAAATGCATAGAAAGTGGAGGGGCATTATAAGGGATGGTGCAGATATAGCCCATTCCCGCTAGCATACATTTTCACCTCCACTGTCCGGTGCCATGAGCTAAATGTTCAAAAGGCAAATAATTCATGGAACGATTTGGTTGGGTTTTTGCACTTGATATGACCTGAGCACTTCACATGTGAGTGCACGTGTCCTTGTTGGCTTGGGTGGTTCTCTTGGAACATTGCAGTTTGATCGCGAACTCCTTACCCTTTATTGTGAACTATAAGTGGGTTTTTTTTTTTGTCTCGTGAAGGGTCCCACCACCTGCTTGTCACCACTGAGATGTTATTGTTTTCGCTCTGGGTTTCTCATTTCTCTTTATTTGCGTAGGAACGGCACATTTTACTGAACATTGCCGTGTAAATGTGTGCCCGACGTGGCTAATTTCATCTTCAGTCCTTTGAGCAGGTTGATGTCAAACAAAGGTATAGTCCATAGGCATTTAAATGTATCACTGTGTAAAGTGGGTTGGCGGTTATTAATACAAAAATGTAAAATAGATGGCCAAATTAACCAGGAATATAACTGTGAAGATCAAGAGAGGGAAAGCGCAACTACCAATAAAGATAGCTCAGATAAAATGTATAAATAATTTAGGGGGACCCTCATTAAAATCGGTATAAAAACAGTATTAAAACACCAGGTGGGATTAAAAAATGATGGGGAACACAGTTTGCAGTCCCGTGGTGGGGGGTCCGTTCGTCCTCTCGTTCTGGTCTCTGTCAGTGTCCCGCTTCCCCTGCTGACAGAACAGAGAGGTCTGAAACAACAGTGCACACACGCACAACAACCAGTCTTGTCGCTTTGTAGGCTTAAAATTGCGGGGGGGCACCATTATCCTGCAGCACTTATGGGGCAAAGTGGATCTCCTGCGTTGATTCAGCGTCTTGGTGCCCTTCTTTGAACCCCTTGGACTGGCCCATCCTCTGGTCCTCTCAGGTCACTCAGTCCTTGCCTTACCCCATGCCGCAGTTGCACTCTCTCGTGGTGCTCCCGTTCCAGCTCACGATCTGGACTTGCTGTGGTGGTTTCTCTGTAGAGGTCCTCTGTGAGCTCCAGCTCTCCTCGGTCTGTTCCCTTTCCCCCTTTTGTTGTTTCCTTGTTTCGCCGCCTCGCTCCAGGTGTGCACTCCAATTGTTAAGGGTGGTTCATTGGCCAAAAAGTGGGTCAACAGCTGACGCAGGCTTAAAAACCTACGCTAAAACTCCACAACCGTTAAAACCATGAAAAAAAAAAAAAGCATGCAAAAGCCACATATTCGTAATAAAACCAAACCTCCCCATCTCAGTTGGGACGCATCACAAATATAGATTGGCAGGTGACTCAAAAAGACAAGGTACTGGTCAGATCTGTGTACTTTTCTTCTTCTTATATCTGTGTAATCTCGACCTGGTAGGTTCCATAGTGGTCCATGGGCGTGTAAATATGTGACTTTCCATACTTTTGACAACCCTACTACTCTCACTGATCGCCAATTGCAGTATCACATTTTGACACATTATATTTGCACACGTTTTACTTCCACTTGTGTCAAATGCTAATACCGTTTTGTGTTTTGGAGTCTACACTTAACACTTGAGTGGATTCGTCCTTGCAGCCCTGTTTGTTTTTTTTCCACAAATTTGGTTATTTTTTGTAGCGGTAAATTTATGCTAAGCTCGTACTTCCCCCTCCGCGGGTCCTCTGACATGCCGCTATAAGTCACACAGACACTAACTATCGCCACAGGCCACTGGTCAGCTCTGCTTTTAGATGACTGTTGAATCATTTGAAAAAGATGTCACTTGTTTGCCATAAGTGCTTTGCCATTCCCGAGCCCGCGGCGCAGACTAGCCAAGATAAATAAGCTTCTTGCAACGTTAGCGCATTTCTTTCCTTTTTTTTGTTTTTTTTTTCCCTGGTTAAACAGCTCTAGCTCGCAAGCCCCACTGCTCACTGTTGTTATGGCATGTCCTGGATTTTGGTCGGGTAGGAGCGGTTGACAAAGACGTTAATGTTTTATTGCGAGCTATAAAGACAGTGTCAACACAGACCACTGAGCTCTGTATTTCAGATTATATGGAGCGGCCAGTGCAGGCATCAGCGAAATATGCTTTCTATCAATACAGCATGGTGTCCTCTGACAATTATTCTGCAGTTACTCAGGGGGAGATGGATGACGGGGGGATACGGTAATTGTAAAGCAGATATGATGCCAATGATACGCATGATTTAAGTCAATTTTTCAAGTCGCTACGTTGTCATAATGTTTATTCTTTATGTGCTTTTTGTGTCTTAAACCAGCCTTTTTCGCCTAGAGTTACCCCCTAGGCATTGTGTCACATTCTGAGTACCTCATATATCATGTACCTGTGTTTTAATACGAGGCTGTCCAATCTTATTTCATCGAGGGCCGACGAAGTGGCAAGGCAAGGCAATAGCACAGTTTGTACGCAAAGTAATTCAAAGTGCTTTTACAGAACATTACACACGGACATGAAAATCGCAACGCAACGAATCAAAACCTAAATAATCAGCATAAAATTAACATTGAAAAAAAAAAAAAAAACTTTCAGTCATGTGCACAGCTAAGCAGAACCGTTTTGAGCTTGGATTCATTCATCGTCAAAGTAGAGGCCTTTCTCACATCTTCAAGAAGACTTCCAGGTTTTAGCTGCATTTAGCTGGGGTGGGGGGACCAACACTCTAACCACTGAGCCACTGTCGCCAGTAAAGTGCTGAATTGAAATTTGTGTGTTTATAACAGGTTAGAATGCATCACCAAGCCTTGACTTGCCCTTGTATCCTTAACATGACACACTGTTGATCTTGGCTTTATCAAAGTAGTGTTACAGAAACTTGCAGTAGAAGGTGTCGCTTAAGGTAATATAGGCCAATTCAACTGGAAGCCTCATGGCTGAAAAAAAAAATGGGTCTGTGAGCTGCATCTGGCCTCCAGGCTACGATCTGGACATGCCTGCTTTAATAATTATTAATCATTTGGGCTAGAATATTGCCAATTAAATTATAACAACAATAATAGCATGCTAACACAACGAAAATTGTGTACAGTGCCTTTAAAGAGCAGGTTATATGCAAAATATTTCTGAAGAGTAGAGTTTTGCCATCACAGTAATGTTACCATCAACTAGCACATGCTAACTGCGCACATCTTGATTGCCGGATAAATAAATAGTTGGATGCAGAGAGTACACAGTGGACTTAATTTGACCACAAGATCTGCTAATACAATATATCTGGTACTGGAGCAATCACATGGAAGACAAAAAAACAAAAAACTACTTTTTAAAAAAAATCTGAAATCAGTTCATAAACAACATAACGAGAAGTATTTGATGCTGAATGAATATAAATGCTGTACCTATTATGGGTCTGTAGCAAAAGCATTGTATATGTCATTTATCAGAAAATCATAATCATGGTCATGGTTTTTTAAAAAGTACTTTGTGAAACTATTGCTCCAAATTAGGAGATTGTTGAACTTAATTTCCTCACCTTTAGAACAGCATCGCACTTTTTACAACTCTTCAAAATAATTTTCCGACAGACTAAAACTATGTGGTTTTGATGAATAGTAACTGATGCCGTAGAAACCAAACGCTCGCCAATGCGCCAAAAGGGTTTGTGAGACCAAGTTAGTTAGAGAATCAGAGGAAAATCTGTAAGGCAAGGCAAGGCAAGGCAAGTTTATTGTATTAGCACAATTCGGACACAAGGTAATTCAAGTGCTTTACAGAATAAGAAAAAAACATTAAAATCACACAAATCAAACATGGAATCATCACCATAAAAATTGACATTAAAACATTAAAACAAAGAGTGCAGAAAAAAAGTAAATGAGACGCAAAAATCAACCGACTAAAACGATAACTCAGCTAATTTTTCCCAGTGATTCGTTTGGTTTTTGATTACATTTTTTGGTTCCAAGTCTGTCTGCTGTTGTTGTCAACCAACATTTAACAATTGGGATCCTCTTGGTGTTTTGGTTCCGCTCCTGCCACATAATTACTCGCACATGCCAGACAAACATTTGAAAATAAGACACATTTTGGTCCTGAACTAACGTTTGTACAAAGACAGAACAAAGGTGTACAGCTATTTGGTTCGAGTGTATTAATTTTGAAGTTTAAAACGGGGCATTACTGAAGATGAACTGTTCAAACACTCGTTATACTGAAGACTGCATTTTAAAAAATGTTTGCCAGTGGACCACAGTTTATGTCTCACTTACTTATGCGTTCTTAGCATCCTAATGATTCACTTTAAGACTTTATTTTCAAAAAACAAC
Source organism: Periophthalmus modestus (assembly GCA_019594935.1). Classification (NCBI taxonomy): domain Eukaryota; kingdom Metazoa; phylum Chordata; class Actinopteri; order Gobiiformes; family Gobiidae; genus Periophthalmus; species Periophthalmus modestus. The sequence goes on along the minus strand of JAIEZT010000487.1, from coordinate 47,857 downwards.
TTTCCAAGTCCCTTTCAGAGTGTTTGCCAGCGCGCCGAATGTACCAACCAGTAGAATGCCAACTGTGCACCACCTGATACTTTCTAATTGGATGCATAACAGTGCCACCAGTGGACCTTAATTGACCTCGAAGATCTGCTATACAGTATGGCCCAAAAGTCACTGATCACCTTTAAATCTCAATAGCTCCTCGAATTCTGAAAAATTTTTTATATCACCAAATTTTAGGCAGTAGTAAATTGAAACCTTCTGAGATTTTTTGGCAATATATACGGTTATATTGTTCACTTAACACGTGAACTTATCACTACTTACACTAGGGGAAGTAAAATGGACCTAATTTTAAAAAAAAAAAAAAAAGTTTTTTTAAGTGTCCACATTTTGCAGTTTTCACATTAAATAGCCAATCCAACACACTTGCAATAACATGTGACAGCTTTCTGGGCCTTATGGCTCTTATTTTGATCCTCATATTACATTTTAAGTT
>JAIEZT010000487.1:0-47270 GCA_019594935.1 Periophthalmus modestus | reverse complement strand
GGGACTCCCATTGCTGGCAGCAAAGGGCTCAGTGGTCAGAGCATTCACCTACCAGCCTGGCTTCATCCCAGTCTCAACCGTATGGCTACTGTGACTGTCTCCTTGGCTGTGTCTCTTTGTCTTTCCTCCTCTTCCCTCTCCTTGATTCCTCTACTCGATTCTGCAGGTTAAATGGGTGAGGGAAGCCACGGCCGCAGAGGAAGACACAGCAAAGGAGAGGAGCATAAGCTGAATGGGACAGTCTTTTCTCAGGAGCTGGTTCTGATCAAAATGACGCTATAGTGAGGCCTATACTATATACTGATTACTTTATATTATGTACTTAACTTATTACACACAATATAATTCCCTCACTGATACAAATAAAGTTCGATTATTTTATCTGCCTCCTGGTTTCCTCTGTGGATTCCTTCCCTCGCCTCCTCTAAGCTTTGGGACACCACTTGAAGGTGCACTATGTAACTTCAGGTGTGGAGTTGGAGGGGTCCGCTACTTGCTTGTCTCCAGGAGATGTCTGCCTTGCATGTATTCAAATTACAAGTGTTTTTTAAAGCTCAAAAAATCCTTGAAAAAACACAAATTCTTACTATGTGCAGGCTTGCGTCTCCATAGATCTGACCATTAGCTTGTCTCCATTGTGATAACCAAGTTTATTTTCCATGCTGGTGAAAAATAATCAAGGCAAAGCAGTAACATCTCCATGGAGAACAAGCAGGTGGGGGCGGACCCTCAATCAGCAAAGTTACACAGTGCACCTTTAATACGGTGCATTAAATCGAGGAGAGGAATCGAGGAGAAAGAAGCAAGGAAAGAGAACTGAGACATGACCCTTGTACTAGGACACGATTATCATATCATTACTGCAAGACCTACTGATTTTACTACTACTACTTTTTCATGTAACCATATCCTTTGAAAATGTGCTTACTCCCAGTAGCTTTCGCCGTATTCCCTGCATTATATATAGTTTGTTTGAGGCCTGGAGAGTTGGGGCATGTAAGAGAGCGTGTAAGGTGAACAATGACATCCCTCTCCTGTGTAACTCTTCAATCATGGTGACAATTTGTTTTGCAGCAGACAGACTTGCTGCAGCCCATTATGTCTCTATGGGAATTGCCCTTTTCAAGCACATGGGTCCTGGGTTTCTTTCCCTTCAGCTTTTCAGTGTTCTGACAACATTTCAAACCTTTGTTAATTGTCAAAGTGATGCTCGTTAAAGAGGGGGTGTTGCAGTGCTATGGGCTTTTAACTGCTAGCACTTAACATATTTTAGAAATCCTATATTTGCGTTGAAACAATATATTAACATGTTTAATCATTTTCATGTTTATTTTTGCCGCTTTTAATCCCCTCTCCCTTTGCTCTTTCTGCTAACTCGCTCCCCCTTCAGAGCGCTGTGACAACACAATTAGCGTGCACCCCCTAATGAAACTACTGCACATCGCATTAAGTTTGCCAAATTGTTGTGTACAGTTTTGTATCATGCTTTTGTGTTTATGGAGAATTAAAGTTTGATTATTTTATCTGACGTCTGCCTCCTGTTTCCTCTGTGGTTTCCTTCTCTTGCCTCCTCCAAGTTTTGGGACACCACTTAACTTCTGGTGTGGAGGGTCCATTACTTGCTTGTCTCCATGGAGATGTCATTCTTTGCATGGAATGTTCCACAGTATGGCATAAAAACATGTATGCCCTTGCATGTAAGTGGGTTCGAATAGTGCCTGGGAGAGATCAAATAAGAGCCAGAAACCCGGAAATGCTTTTAAATGTTATGCAAAAGTGTGTTGGATCAGGCTTTTCAGTGTGAAACCAAAAATGGCAGACACTTAAAAAAAAAAAAAATTAGGTCATTTTTAATTCCCCTAGTTTAAGTAGTGATAAGTTCAAGTGTAAATGAAAACAATTATATAACCATATATACTGCCAAAAATCTCAGAAGGTTCAGTTTACCTACTGCTAAAATTTGGTGAGTATAATTTACGAATTATAGGAGCTATTGAAGATTTCACAAAGTGTCGGTGACTTTTGGGCCATCCTGTATAGGCAGATCTTGAGGTCAAATTAAGTCCACTGTGCACTGTCTGCATCCAATTATAAAGTAATCAGGGTGTGCACAGTTGGCATGCTAGCTGTTGGTAACATTAGCGAGCTGGCAACACTCTGAAAGGACTTTGAAAGTTGTGAAATAAAGTCATTAAAGTGAATCATTAGGGATGCTAAGAACGCATAAGGTAAGTCAGACATAACTGTGGTCCACTGCAAACTTTTTAAAATGAAGTATTCAGTATAACGAGTTTTGAAACAGTTCATCTTCAGTAATTGCCGTTTTACATTCAAATTATACCACCAACCAAATAGCTGTAACGACTTTGTTCTGTATTGTAAAAACTTAGTTCAGGACCAAAATGTTCTTATTTCAAATGTTTGTTCTGGCATGTGCGAGTAATGATGTGGCAGACTGAACCAAACACAGAGAGGATCACAATTTTAAATGTTGTGTGACAAAAAACAGCAGACAGACTTGGAACCAAAAAATGTAATCAAAAAACAAAACGATCACTGGGAAAATTAAGCTGAGTTACTTTTTAGTCGGTTGATCTCTGCTTGCTCATTTACGGATTTTCCTCTGATTTATCTAACTAACTTGGTCTCACAAACCCTTTGGCGTTTGGTTTCTACGGCATCAGTTACTATTCATCAAAACCACATCGTTTTAGTCTGTCGGAAAATGATTTTGAAGAGTTGTAAAAAGTGCAATGCTGTTCTAAAGGTGAAGAAATTAAGTTCAACCAATCTCCTAATTTGGAGCAATAGTTCAAAAAGTACTTTTTAAAAAACCATGACCATGATGATTTTCTGATAAATGACATACAATGCTTTTGCTACAGACCCATAATAGGTACAGCATTTATATTCATTCTGAACTTGGTGCTGCCTCAAATACTTCTCGTTATGTTGTTTATGACTGATTTCAGATTTCAAAAGAAAGTAGTTTTTTTGTTTTTGTCTTCCATGTAATTGAGGAAAAAAAATTAGTGATTGCTCCAGTACAGATATATGTATAAGCAAATCTTGTGGTCAAATTAAGTCCACTGTGTACTCTCTGCATCCAACTATTTATTTATCTGGCAATCAAGATGTGCGCAGTTAGCATGCTAGTTGATGGTAACATTACTCTGATGGCAAAAAAAAAACTCTACTCTGGACTCTGTAAATTGTCCATTCAACCATCCATCCATTTTCTTCTGCTTATCCGGGGCCAGACTTCCCTCACCCCAGACATGTACTCCGATAATAACCCGATTTATAATGTTGCCGCAAACCGTAAGGAAGGTTTGAATAGTTTCTTGTAGAGATCGCTAGATTACTCAAACATACATGGATGGCATCTAAAACCTCTTCAGAAAGATTTTGCATAATACCCGCTCTTTAAAGGCACTGTACACAATTTCGTTGTGTTAGCATGCTATATATTGTTGTTATAATTATAATTGGCAATATACTAGCCAAATGATTAATAATTATTAAAGCAGGCATGTCCAGATCGTAGCCTGGAGGCCAGATGCAGCTCACAGACCCATTTTTCTCAGCCCTGAGGCTTCCAGTTGAATTGGCCTATATTACCTTAAGCGACACCTTCTACTGCAAGTTTCTGTAACACTACTTTGATAAAGCCAAGATCAAACCAGTGTGTCGTGTTAAGGATACAAGGGCAAGTCAAGGCTTGGTGATGCATTCTAACCTGTTTATAAACACACATATTTCAATTCAGCACTTTACTGGCGACAGTGGCCTCAGTGGTTAGAGTGTTGGTCCCCCCACCCCAGCTAAATGCAGCTAAACACCTGGAAGTCTTCTTGAAGATGTGAGAAAGGCCTCTACTTTGACGATGAATGAATCCAAGCTCAAAACGGTTCTGCTTAGCTGTGCACATGACTGAAAGGTTTTTTTCTTTTAATGTTAATTTTATGCTGATTATTTATGTTTTGATTCGTTGCGTTGCGATTTTCATGTCCGTTGTTAATGTTCTGTAAAGCACTTTGAATTACTTTGCGTACAAACTGTGCTATTGCCTTGCCTTGCCACTTCGTCGGCCCTCGATGAAATAAGATTGGACAGCCTCATATTAAAACACAGGTACATGATATATGAGGTACTCAGAATGTGACACAATGCCTAGGGGGTACTCTAGGCGAAAAAAGGCTGGTTTAAGACACAAAAAGCACATAAAGAATAAACATTATGACAACGTAGCGACTTGAAAAATTGACTTAAATCATGCGTATCATTGGCATCATATATCTGCTTTACAATTACCGTATCCCCCCGTCATCCATCTCCCCCTGAGTAACTGCAGAATAATTGTCAGAGGACACCATGCTGTATTGATAGAAAGCATATTTCGCTGATGCCTGCACTGGCCGCTCCATATAATCTGAAATACAGAGCTCAGTGGTCTGTGTTGACACTGTCTTTATAGCTCGCAATAAAACATTAACGTCTTTGTCAACCGCTCCTACCCGACCAAAATCCAGGACATGCCATAACAACAGTGAGCAGTGGGGCTTGCGAGCTAGAGCTGTTTAACCAGGGAAAAAAAAAAAAAAAAAAAAAGGAAGAAATGCGCTAACGTTGCAAGAAGCTTATTTATCTTGGCTAGTCTGCGCCGCGGGCTCGGGAATGGCAAAGCACTTATGGCAAACAAGTGACATCTTTTTCAAATGATTCAACAGTCATCTAAAAGCAGAGCTGACCAGTGGCCTGTGGCGATAGTTAGTGTCTGTGTGACTTATAGCGGCATGTCAGAGACCCGCGGAGGGGGAAGTACGAGCTTAGCATAAATTTACGGCTACAAAATAACCAAATTTGTGGAAAAACAAAAACAGGGCTGCAAGGACGAATCCACTCAAGTGTTAAGTGTAGACTCCAAAACACAAAACGGTATTAGCATTTGACACAAGTGGAAGTAAAACGTGTGCAAATATAATGTGTCAAAATGTGATACTGCAATTGGCGATCAGTGAGAGTAGTAGGGTTGTCAAAAGTATGGAAAGTCACATATTACACGCCCATGGACCACTATGGAACCTACCAGGTCGAGATTACACAGATATAAGAAGAAGAAAAGTACACAGATCTGACCAGTACCTGTCTTTTTGAGTCACCTGCCAATCTATATTTGTGATGCGTCCCAACTGAGATGGGGAGGTTTGGTTTTATTACGAATATGTGGCTTTTGCATGCTTTTTTTTTTCATGGTTTTAACGGTTGTGGAGTTTTAGCGTAGGTTTTTAAGCCTGCGTCAGCTGTTGACCCACTTTTTGGCCAATGAACCACCCTTAACAATTGGAGTGCACACCTGGAGCGAGGCGGCGAAACAAGGAAACAAAAGGGGAAAGGGAACAGACCGAGGAGAGCTGGAGCTCACAGAGGACCTCTACAGAGAAACCACCACAGCAAGTCCAGATCGTGAGCTGGAACGGGAGCACCACGAGGAGTGCAACTGCGGCATGGGGTACGGCAAGGACTGAGTGACCTGAGAGGACCAGAGGATGGGTCAGTCCAAGGGGTTCAAAGAAGGGCACCAAGACGCTGAATCAACGCAGGAGCTCCACTTTGCCCCATAAGTGCTGCAGGATAATGGTGCCCCCGCAATTTTAAGCCTATAAAGCGACAAAACTGGTTGTTCGTGTGTGTGCACTGTTGTTTCAGACCTCTCTGTTCTGTCAGCAGGGGAAGCGGGACACTGACAGAGACCAGACGAGAGGACGATCGGACCCCCCCCACCACGGGACTGCAAACTGTTCCCTCATTTTTTAATCCCACCTGGTGTTTTTAATACTGTTTTTATACCGATTTTAATGAGGGTCCCCTAAATTATTTATACATTTTATCTGAGCTATCTTTATTGGTAGTTGCGCTTTCCTCTCTTGATCTTCACAGTTATATTCCTGGTTAATTTGGACATCTATTTTACATTTTGTATTAATAACCGCCAACCCACTTTACACAGTGATACATTTAATGCCTATGGACTATACCTTGTTTTGACATCAACCTGCTCAAAGGACTGAAGATGAAATTAGCCACGTCGGGCACACATTTACACGGCAATGTTCAGTAAAATGTGCCGTTCCTACGCAAATAAAGGAGAAATGAGAAACCCCCAGAGCGAAACAATAACATCTCAGTGGTGACAAGCAGGTGGTGGACCCTTCACGAGAAAAAAAAAACCCACTTATAGTTCACAATAAAGGGTAAGGAGTTCGCGATCAAACTGCAATGTTCCAAGAGAACCGCCCAAGCCAACAAGGACACGTGCACTCACATGTGAAGTGCTCAGGTCATATCAAGTGCAAAAACCCAACCAAATCGTTCCATGAATTATTTGCCTTTTGAAACATTTAGCTCATGGCACCGGACAGTGGAGGTGAAAATGTATGCTAGCGGGAATGGGCTATATCTGCACCATCCCTTATTAATGCCCCTCCACTTTCTATGCATTTTAATAGCTGGCAGAACTGGCCGATATAGTGAAAAATTAACAAGTGCCTTTTTGGCCAGTTGGTCCGCTGCCTGCTGACACAATCTGCCACTGGGACGGGGAGCTGCTGCCATTGACCCACTTAATGTTTTAAATCCCCCAGCATGCAACACTCCAATTGAATAGAAGCGGGGCAGAAACATGGCGCCTATCCAGAATTGCACAATGTTTTTACAAGCCGTGTTTCTCTTGTTTGGTCTGGACTTCAGAGCGGCTTGCGTTACACCTTAGTGGGTTGGGGTTGGGTATGAATCGATGATGGCTCGAGGGAGGGGTGTCATGGAGCATTTTGGAGCAGGCCTTTTGTTGTGACAGTAGGAGAAACATAGCAGGTACTTTTGGTGTTTATACTCCACTGGGTTCAATAAATCAATTGGGTAAATATAAACGTAAAGTACAGGCAGAAAAGAGGTCATTTCCTACAGGTGTAACTTTCAATATACAGTTCATAGAAGGCAACAGTTGGATTTTGTTTTTTGTATGAATAATTATATTTATAGAGTTAAAGAGTTAAGAGAATTGCAATTTAAGATGTAAAACTACTTAAGGACTGAGCACATTGTAAGACCATTATAGCTTGCCTTGACTTTTATTCTTTTTTTAGCCATTAAAATCATGTTAAAAGAAGTATCAGCATGTACTTTTGCCTTTTTTCACACAGCTACCTCTATCTTACATATCCATCCTTATTTTTCCTTTGATGCATCAAATCACCAATCAGAGCGGCACCTTCGCTCTGATTGGTCAACTTCGAAGGACAATGTAAGCACATTAAGCACATTACCGTAATGACAGTAACATATTTAAAGAGCTCCATGCCTCTGCTTTGAGATGCCGTTTGAATTTACATGATAGCACAATTGGTTGCGGAGTTACTGTAATGGAAAGTCCTCATCCGCGAGTCTATCGGCGGCGATAGCATCCGACGCTATAGGATAAAATAGAGGGTATTACGCAAAATCGATTTTTTTGAGCGTTCTACCGTGTTATAATGTTGTTCCCTCATCAAATACATGCCTGAAGAGGTTTAAGATGTCATCCCTGCAGGTTTCAGTAATTTAGCGATCTCTCCTGGACACTGCTCGAACCCTCCTTATGGTTAGCTATAAGATTCAGTTCAGTGCTCCATCCACAAGCGTACGTCAGGACGGTTAGGCTTAACGAAAGAGAAACTTATAAAACATGTCAATATATTTTTATTCATAGCATGTTTTTCAGGCTCTAAAGAAGACCTTCAGTGGAGAATAAGTCTTCGACAAACACTCTAAGCCCTTAAATGCTCTCTTTTTAACGGTATTGTGTAACATCAAGGTTTTACTTTGTGAGCCTGTGAACAGCATATTTTATATTACTTTTTTTTTTCTGTATGAATATTATGCTGCTGATTTTTTATTCTGTGTAGAGCACAATTGTGACAAAAAATTCATTCTGTGTATCTGTACGATCAAAGTATTTTATTATCAATGAGGTATCGGCATAGATTGCAAAAGATGAAATTTAATCTGTCAACTGGACAAAGACGTCTCGCTGCTCATCCAAGACGCTTCTTCAGGTCCGGTCAGGTTGCTGGCGGAATCTAACGTCTTCACTCCTACAATGGTTTGTCCAGTTGACAGATTTAGCTATGGATCAGACCTTGACGACTGAGGGATTACACAGACGTATCAGCGTAGAGTTTGAAATGTTTGTATTGTTGAAATCTAAAAGAAAACTTCGAGCCCTTGCATGTAAAATCTGTCAAAAACAATCTATTCACTTGAGGCTATGTTTTTTTTTGAAGTAACTATCGCTTCGAGTAACCAGTATGACAAAACTACCCGTAACAATCAGTGAAGTGATTCAAATGAAAGCGTACAGTAGCACCTGTACTGTATATTGTAACGCGGCATCTCCCTGGTCTAAGCTGACAGGATGACTGATGGCTCTTGAACAGCCTCTCTCCTGCAGTTACCTTTTATGTGAAGGTAAGGAGCCGTGGCACTATTGACCCTCGGTGCTGGAGTGTACTCTTCCAACATATTAAACAGCGCTGCCAATGTAATTTATGTGCCCAATTACCGGGTGATCATACACAGCTTTGTACTACCAAACGCACACGGGCATGCTTTGAATTTGGGTTGTGTTGCAGGTTGCAGTTTTATTTAATTTGTTTGATTGCAGTTACTTTTTGCATATTTATTTTATTTTCAATTAAGATGGGTGTTTTTGTATGCTTTGTCTTAAAATATATATAAAAAAGTAGACATATAAATATATAATGATGAAAAAATAATAATACAATAATTATTAAAAAATTACATAAATAAATAAATAAAATATAATTAAAATATATAATAAAAAAAAAAAAAATGCCAAAAACAAACAAGGACAGAAGCCCATTTAAAAATACAATATGTAACTTTCTGGAGATGGGATGTCACCTGCATGATTCCCTGGAAACAGAAAATTAAAAGCATACTTTGGAACATTCTCCAACTTATACCACACTGCTCAAGATTATAGCCAAAGGGAAACAAGCAAGAGGCCAAATAAGAGTCATGTTTGTGGAGAGGCAAGCCCGTTCAGAGTAAGAATGCATGTTTTCAGTGCAATAAATAAATTATATATTGTGGCAAGTCGGTACATTTCTGTAACAAAGTAAATAAATAAATACATAAAATAGGGTTTGTATTCTTTTCCATCTTCTTTCCCATGCGGACCAGGTAGGTTTTGTATAATCCAGTATTTTTCTCTATTTTGGCAACACCTGTGAGGCCTTTCATCTTTCACTAACATCTAGTCCATTATAATAGCACCACCTCCATTAGACAGCATTAGATCCACTCTCATTCTGTCATATTGTGTGTTTTGGGCAGTGTTTTGCAGGCTGTACAAAATATAGAATGGACCGGCGTGACGTTCTACAGCAAATGTGTAAATAGACTCCTTTCTACCCTGGCAGGGAAAATGATATGTATTTTTTTTTCCATAGACCAGTGTAGTATGGGCTGAAGGAGCATTTGGAAAAAGAGATCACAGCTTTGGTGGATGAGCTCAAAGTTTACCACTAGATGTAGCTGGAGTACTCAGGTATCAAACTGATCTGAAATACATCCATGGTTGACATCTGCAAGTTAGAACATTTGGCACAAAAATGATGTTTTGCCTGAGATGATGAAGTCTGGCAGATCAGAGTGTTGTAGTGGAAAGCAGCTGGCTAACAATCTGATCATATTTTAGGCAATTGTGTCATTATTAGGGTTTAATAGTATTTTACATATCAAATGTTTGTGGTACCTGATTATTGCTCTCTTAAAAACTACATTTTTTACCACAATTAGTTTATAAATGCTTGCCATAAGCCTCAGATGCCAGTGAGAGAGTTTCAATAGTGACAACTGGCACTTGATTTTCCACCGATAAAATTCTTTCTAACGTGACGACTGAAGGCTGGCTCTTTGTTGTGACACCTTGTATTGCTCACTGTTCTTTTCCCTTTCTGCCCAGGAGGCTGGAGACGTCGCCCGCCCAGGACCTCACCTGGTTTCAAATTGACTGAAGGGCACGGTGCTCACTCACTGCTCGGCTCATCACCCGCTCGAGCCCCGGCTGACTTCTTTAACTTTAGTTTGATTAATCTACACATCCACACACCACACGCCCCCAAATCACAGCATATACACCATTTTCAGTCCTCCACTCAATGTGAAGTCAGTCTCTTAACCCTCTTAACCCAAGAACCCTTTTCTTCTTTGGAACATTATGAACATTGCATTAAATACTGCTATAAGTTCACTGAACACTGAACTATCCCTTTTTCAATTTTAACCCATTATTCTCTAATTTAGGGTCAGGGCCAAATTTGACCCATTGGGCTCGCTATTTTATCCAAAAAGAATATAAAATGTACTTATAGACATTCTGCAAGCCATTACTAAAAATATTAACATAAAAAACACAATTTTACCAGCCGCTGGTTTGCTGAGAAGACAATTTTGTTTGGGTAGTTTTCCAGCTCAACAGATCAGCCATCAGGTCACTACCACTCTGGCTCATTTTAGTTCAATATTCATCCCTGTGCAGGGCCAGAAGTGGCACCTTGGGCTTTTTTAATTTTTTAAAATTGATTTTTTTTTTTTTAACTTTTTCTACTGATAAGAGAAAACATTCACAAGACAGTGTACTTTTTGTGTCAGTACTAATACTATTAATACTACTGTTACTATTACTCAGTGGTGGAAACGTAACAAAGTAAAAGTAGTAAAGTATTATAAGCATAGATTTTAACTGTCTGTACTTTGAGTAGATTTTAAAGTGGATACGTTTTACTTTTACACTACTACACTTGAGAGCACATCTCTAACTATAACTACTACTGCAACAACCACTACAATCACTATTACTACTCCCTGGTGGAATGTAACAAAGTAAAAGTAGTAAAGTATTTTACTTAAGCATACATTTTAACTGTCTGTACTTCAAGTAGATTTTAAAGTGGACACATTTTACTTTACTTTATGTACTTTACTACATTTGAGAGTGCATATCTAACTACAACTACTACTACACACAACAACAACACCACCACTACAGCCACTACTGCTACTCATTGGTGGAACGTAACAAAATAAAAGTAGTAAATTATTTTACTTAAGCATACATTTTAATTGTCTGTACTTAAAGTAGGTTTTAAAGTGGATACATTTTACTTTACTTTTATATACTTTATTACATTTGAGAGCAGGTATTTAACTATAGCCACTACAAAATGTGTACTCAGGTAATAAAGAACTTTGATTATAATGAGTCGGTGCGCCTCTGGTTTGTACCCTTCCTATTTTTACATTATCAAGTCTGAGAGAAATACTGATAACCTTGTACTTTTTAATAATGCTGCCTGATCAAAATGTGACTTCTTTATTAGATGCTGGACACTCCAGAAGTAAGTTAAGCAAGTCAAGTGAATAACGTTATTATCATCTCTGTGCATGTGCCTAATTTTCCACAGCCTCCGCTCCCATGACCACACGCTGTCATTTCATATCTACACTTCCCATGTTACTACACCACTGATGCTGCACGTCACAAGTTATTGTCTTTGCAAATCCAAAATAGACATTCTCCCAACACTATATATGTAACGCATCCGTGCACTTACCCAACCGCCCTATTGCCCCCGGCCCTCTTTCTCTCTTTCCCTCTTTCTCTGTCTCTTTCTCTCTCTGCAATGCATTCAGTCTGCATTATTCACTCAGTGCCAGATTGTGCAAAGACAGTTGGGGGTGGCTGGCACTATAGAGGTTAACACTGATTGTAGCGCAATTTCTTCCATTTCAAATCACCAGCTCAGTCTGCTGAAATCTAACAATCACATGGAGGGTGGGAAAGAGACTGCGACTTCTGGCCTGATTCTGGGCATGTTAGCTTGGCGGCGTTTTCTTTTTTGTTTTTTTTTTCTGCTTTTTCTTTACGCACCGTGTGTAACTTAAAGTGACACTTGCCCCGAGCACCCTTGGAGGCACAGTTGCTTGGTCGGCTACACTGGAACCACATATGACAAGAGAGGGGATAGGGAGCAAGAGAGAGCGCCAAGCCAGGGTAAGGGCCATTTGTCAGGGAGCGAGAGGCGGGATGGCAGAATAGTGAAGGCAATGAGAGGAAATGAAAAGAAATAGTGTCAGTTTCATGTATAGGTGTTCGGTGGGTTGACTTGAAGTACTGTTACGACCTGCCCTTGTGCACTGTTGGAGGAGGGGTACATTTTGACATGAAAGTGCATGTAACTTTAAGGTAAGGTAAGGTATACTTCACTGTGACATGGGGGAAATTTGTCTTTAACAGAAACAAAGGCATTATTACAAATACACAACCAGTCATAACAATTTAAGCGCAAGAAAAGCAATAGTAATACGTCCTACAAGCTCCCATTTACAAATCTTATAGAAGGGATAGAATATTAGATAGACTAGATTAGAGATTGGAGACTTTTCATAAAGGGAAGGGTTTTGAGATGTGGCCCTTGAAAAAAAAAAAGTTTGGGCACCTCTGGTCTAGACACTAATACAGATGATCAGGTTTAACATTTGTGAATTTACCTTGTAGAAATTTCATGGCCACTGACTCATGCTCCCATCTGCGAGTATGAGATCATCACATACTAGCATCTGAAAACCAATGCACCTTATTCTATATTATATTTCGCACAGGGCTATGGATCTTGGCAGCAAATAAGTTCTATATAGATTACAGAGCCGTTTTAAAGCCCCCAGAGAATTGGTGCAGTGTTGATTTGTTGGTGTATATGAACATAGAACGTTTTACACAAATCAACCCACTTTATGTCATATTTTAGCTGCAAAAAAAATTCAGAATTCTCTATTGGGATTCCTACTTAACCGGAAGTACCACCACAAACAAAATGCCATTTAGTAGCATTTAGTGGCAAAAGTGGGCGGGGCAGAATAAGGTCTACAGGCCCGATGGCAAAAGACGAGGTTTAAATCTGTCAACTGGACAAATCGTCGTATCTCTTCGTACTGGTTGTAATCGACATCACTCTTGTCAACGATTTGTCCAGTTGACAGATTTAAACTTCGTCTTTTGCCGTGGATCAGATCCAGGTGACTGAGGAATTACACAAATATAGGCCTGATGGTTTTCTTTGGTCTCACCCAAAGTCTTTAGTGTTAAAGTTTTTGCCTGCACTGATAGGTTTCCAAATCAGACCTGAATACCGTAGCACTCCTCACTTTCAAGAATGGCTTGATAAAACACAGCATTATGCTAGTGCTCACTCCACAGAGGTGCAGAGTGCCACAGTTCAGCTTGGTGAGGGGTCCACTACCTGCTTGCGTTCATGATATTATCGAATTAGCGGTAATGTTCTACAGCACAGAAGTGAACTATTTTACATTAAATTATTAAATTAAAAAGGCATTTTTACAGCAAGCAGGTCTTGTCTCTCCACATATCTGACCTGTAACTTTACCTGTCGACATCACCTGCTCGTCTCTATGGGGATGGATGTGTTTAAAGCCATACTGTGGAGCATTCTTTTGGCAAAGCAGTATATGAAGACAAGCATGTGTACAAAGAGCATCTTTAACTTTGTATCCGAGCCCGTGAGCTCATTAACCGGTCGTCTCAGGTCGGTGGAATTTGTTTCCAGCACAGCATGACAAGCTCACATTCTGTGCATCAGTCAGACAAGAAATACAAATGGAATACAAGTATCACAAATGCATACACAACACAGATAATTTGTATTTGTTTACACCCCTGATTATCAGCCAGCCTGTATGAGAACACTAGGGTGCTCATTTCAGTTCACACACGGATTCAATAAAATATTTACCATTTTGGAGTAGTGTGAGCAATCTTCTGAACCAGATAAAAAAGCAAAACTATGACCAAAAAAACCCCAGAAAGATTCCTTGGCACATGACCAAATATTGTAGTACAAATATGTTGCTTCTAAAAAGTATGCTATGGCTCCAAAAGATTCCAAAACTAAATTTTGTCATGAAATTTGGTACAGTAACCCAGAAAAACTGTAGCAGTCAAATGCCACCAAAGCACTTGTTAGGTTCATGATTAGACTGTTGGTTTACTGCAGAGGGGCATTGAGTCATGTAGGCGGAGACGGGCTATTGGCTCTAGTCTTTGTCTCAGAATATCAGGGGGAGAACTGCACTTGTCTGGATCTCATTGTCATCTTTGTCATACTAAATGGAACATGCCTTGATACAATTGCACATTGTTGCATACAGCAGTTCTGCAGCACGACCAGAGGCATTATTGTCATGGCCCACGCAGTGTTCAGCGTAACACACTGACTGACAGGGGCGAAAGCACAAATCACTAGTTTCACTTCTATGACTTTTGCAGTTCAATCAACAATGGAAGGATTTTTTTTTTTTTATATATATATATATAACATTACAAGATTTGCCCTAAATACAGGAAATACCTTTTACATTTTCTTCTGTAATTTTTAAATATTTCTTGAAACTGGAATTAGATGTGACCGTGACTGTTGGAAGCATTTTAAAAAGACAAATTGGCATTACCATATTTAAATATATTACAGCAGCTATATGCAATTATTATTTGCATACAATGAAAATAATTTTGAATTTAAAATAATCAATACATTAAAGAACACATATATTTGTGGTTTTAATTCTTTTATGTGGAAAATATACTGTATAAACATCATCTCCATTTCCAATGAGACATTTTAGGTGTTCAAGCTCCCTCTGCTGTCCACAATAGGAATGAACCTTTAGAAAGTACAAAGTTGAAGTTTTTTTCTTACATGAATGCTTATGATATTGCTAGCAGAAGTCCAGATTTTTATCTATGACATAACAAAACGGACAAAACGCAAACAGCATTTTTGATTGCTCAGAGACGACTTTGGATTAATGGTCGTATAAAACAAGCATGCATGAAAAACTACAACTACAACTGTGGGACATCTCTGGGAGATTATAACATGGTAAAAGGGGCAAAAAGTTAGTTTTGCATAATATGTGCCCTTTATTTTAACGATAAATGATAAGATAAACTATTTATTAACAGTCAGCATTTCAGTTTTGTGCAGTGGAAAAAGAAGCACAAGAACTTCTTGGCTTCAGCTGCTCACGTAGAGGGTTGAAACTACACATTTTCATTCTTTTCAACCCTTTCTATCCACACACTATGACTCATTAAGATGTATTTAGACTGTAAACAAGGCAGTTAGGATGCAGACTCTCCAAAGTGGCACACAGGATCCTGGCAATCTGCACCTGAGCCGTCTTCTTATAGCTCATGATGCAGGCCTGTCACACACCTGCTGCTCTTCACCAATTAGCCCAGTATTTACGACCACGGGCCCTCTCAGCCAAACAGAAAACACTGCCTGAAGTGGTCCAGCCTTCTGCAGCCACTTGGATTATCTCCTCACCTGTTCTGGAGCCTCTCTTTGAGGGTACTTCCAGCGATGATGGATGCTATTCCTGGTTCCTGATTTCAGCTTGGTGTGTTTTTAGTGCAACCTGTTCTGCAGTCAGCTACGCTAACTCACAACTTTGGTTGTTTAGAGAGAGAGCAGGTTTGGAGATGTTATGGTGGAATACTTTCAAATGTTTTTCGATTTGTATACAATTGTATTTGAACAAAATACTCTATTTTTAAATGCATCTTTTGAATCACCTTTTCAACCTATGTCTGTGATATTTACCATGGCAGTGTAGACCTTAGACTGCATAAAATGGACAAGGTGAGTGTGACGTCATCTATAACGGCTCCAATCAAAGAAGCTTGTCGATGCTAGGAGTTATAGGGGCAAATTTGGAGCCGAGTTCAATATCTGTAATTCTGATCGAGAGTATCATAGCAACCAAAGACCCAATCCTGAGCGAGGCTGATGTACCACCCCTTCATCATGTAGAGCAGGTTAACACTTTAAGACAGAAACTGGTTCACCCAAAAGACAAAACCCCGAGCCATAAACAAAAGAAGTGTGGTCCAGTCCATTCAGTGTAGTGAAGAGTGTATTGAGCGTTACATTGGAGAAACTAAACAGCCACTCCATAAAATAAATGTACCAACACTGTCGCACGAGGGAAATTGTTAACAACAGCTGTTTCCAGTTTCAGCTCCTCCCGTCAGATAGATATAAGGCAGTGTCCACCAGTAATCTGACCAGAACTGAAGAAGTGGCTTGGATGAGCAGCGAAACGTCTTCACTCCTATAACTTTTTGCGCAGTTGACAGACTTGACTTTGGCTTTTACTATAGCTCAGACCTGGACGACTGAGGAAATACACAGACAGTGGGTTAATACGAACATTTTAAGACCAAAATGGCTGCAGCAGTTACAGAGAGAGGGGTGATGGTTTTTCAGTGTATGGAAAAGTGAGTCTATGGACCGGAAGTGCGCCCACGATCACTTCCTATTTAGAAAGCGACGCCGACAGGTTAGCTACATTCCTTTATATATACACAGTCATTGGTGTAGACACTTTTTTTTTCATTCACCGGTTGACAACAAACAAGACCTTAATCCACATTCATGATTCATATCCTTGGCGGTGGCATAGTGCTTTAAGGCATCGCACATATGCTTACAGGTTGTTACCATTTTGACATGTCAGGTCAAGTCAACTTTCTTTTAAAAGCACATTTAAAAAAACATTCACAGTGGACCATAGTACAGAACATGCAACGGTAAACCCCAATACACATAATAAGACAATAAAGCCTTGGCATTGTGGGTTATCTTACAATACCATGACCGTTTGCTGGATGTCTCTATGCTTTCTCCCTGTGGCGTACTTCTATCCTGTCCAAAAAAACACAACAAAACATGCCACTTTGTATCGGATTGCATTACAAATTGCAAATTTATATACACCGGGGCAAGTCTACAGACTAATTCCTAGTGTATCTGAGAGCAACTACGCTACCAGTCAAAAGTTTCTTCTTTATTTTCCTAATTAAGGCATCCAAACAATGAACAAACACATATTGAATGCAGTAAACACCTCAAAATACTTCCAAACTTGTTTCAGATTTTAGATTTTGAAAAATAGCCACCCTTTGTTTGGTCACTGCTTTTGACAAATGGCGTTCCTGACCCTGACCTGCCACACCTTGAAATGAAAACCAAAAACAACACCGAATGAGAAAAATGTGTCCAAACTTTTGACTGGTAGTGTATGTTACCACTGTGTTTGTTCGAAAGTGGGTTGGGATTCCCTGTGGCTATTGATTACGAGGCCGTGCTGGCATATGAAACACATGCATTTTCACACCTTTATAAGCAGCAAATGGTCTGTAATTCTTGCAGTTAATCATCATTGGGGAGAACTTTACATGCTACACTAGCTGTTCAAATGACTAGACTACTCCTTCAATATATTCACACCTTTAGTCTCTCATGCGTTATACTAGGCTTTCAAGGACTCGGACACAGTAGAGGATTTAATTTTTGCTTTAATCCTGCATTTTCTTATTGGCTTTGTGCCTTTAAGATAAGCGCCAACTGTGCTAAATAGACCTTTGAGACTTTGTACCGTTTTATAATGTTGTATGCATATACTGTATATATAAATGGACATAGCCAAACTGCTAGCCGCCACGTTCCAAACAGGAAGTGATCATAAGTGTGCTTCCGGCTCCGATTCACATTACATTGAAAAATTGTGACCAATCTCTCTGTAAACTGCTGCGATAAGTGCTGTCTTTTTGGTCTTAAAATACTCATATTAACCTGCTCTACATGATCCTGCTGTTTTTATTTTGCTTTTTTGTCCGTAAATTAAGTTGTGAACATTAATAACAGACAAATCAGGCGCCTTCTTTCCCCGAGGTCACTCCTGCTAGAGTTAGCAACAGGTTTGATTGACAGCATTGCTAAGCATCCACTACCTGCTAAACCATTGGTGTGGGCGGGCCTAACTTCGGATTGGCTCTTTGGTTGCTATGACACTCGCAGTCAAGAATTCCAAATAGGGAACTTGGCTCTAAATTCGCCCTATAACTGCAAGCCTCGAGCCGTATTCGACTGCAGCTGAACGGAAGACCCAGGACACGCTGGACGGACTATGTCTCTCGGCTGGCCTGGGAACGCCTTGGGGTCCCACCGGAGGAGCTGGAGGACGTGTCTGGGGTGAAGGAAGTCTGGGAGTCCCTGCTTAGACTGCTGCCCCCAGGACCCAGCCCCAGATAAGCGGAAGAAAATGTATGCATACAGGTTGGCGTTTTATAAAAATTCCATGGCAACTGATCTGACAGAGGCCAGATCTTGTGTAGGACTCCTGATTGAACTTTGACATTATCAATCTGAGGCGGCTCCTGTTAAGTGCGTTTGGGAAAAGACCTCATTCTGACTGTACGGTGCATCACAACCAGATAAATCCAACTTTTTACAGTCCACAAATGCACAAAACGCTTCACTAATTGTGTTTCAGTGGTCATCTGTAACACAAACGCAGATACGGAGTTGAACATAGTGATAGGACTATCGGCTCTTTTATGGGATCCGAATCTTTTAGATCCATTCATTTCAAAGAACCGTTCAAAAGACTGGCTCTTTTACTATTTATTTATGTGACAAAAGCCAACGTGAGAACTCGTTTTTACAACAAACTAATCACAGAGAGAAACGATCAAGGCTTAAATGTGATAAAATGGATCAAACTGTGAGTGGGAGTGTGTTTACCCTTTGGAATTATGAATAATCTAAATAAAACCTTGCACTACAATAATAATAATTTTAAAACTACCTGTTATTATAATGTCAAATATGTTTTTTGTGCACAAAGCTCTCACTCGTACTGCTTGCTCTGCCTCCGTTCGGGTTCTCGTGTCAGTTTTGTGTTAATCAGTTTAAAAATGCTCACAAATTAGAAAGAAAAAAAAGATTCAGCTCTTTTAAAAAATGAGATCTGGATCCAGCCGTTCACGTTGAGGCACCGTTGTACAAGATGATTGTGTCATGAGTTTGTGAAATCCTGCATTTCGGCCAGTATTTAAGCAACTGAGGTTTCTGCATAATTCTAAGCGTTATGACTAAGGCTAAGGTATTTAAAGCCATTTTTAAATCTTGCATAATCAGGGTCAGGGCCTTTAAATGTAACTCTTTATGCTCACTGGGCCACTGCACCTGTTTACATTTCATCCACGCTGCTTCTGTGCCTGTAGAGCCTCCTCTGTTGTGGGATGTGCACTCTGCAGATTGATGCTGGTCCAAAATGTCCACTTCTCAGCAGGCTTTCTATGTCAGCCTTGAAGATGTCTGGAACTGAGAGCGCTCTGTCTGAATGAGTGACAGCGCTGAGACAGAGCCACACACAATGG
Source organism: Periophthalmus modestus (assembly GCA_019594935.1). Taxonomy (NCBI): domain Eukaryota; kingdom Metazoa; phylum Chordata; class Actinopteri; order Gobiiformes; family Gobiidae; genus Periophthalmus; species Periophthalmus modestus. Next base: position 27,901 of record JAIEZT010000487.1, on the reverse strand, counting down.
CTCTTTTTAATGTTGAAGACGCTCTCCAACAAGGACGCTGCTCTGCTCTGAACAGATGAAAGCGTTCACACCGATAAACACAAAGAATCTCTGTGCACACACAAATAATATGGAAGCTTTTTCCATTTAAAGTGCATATGACAGGTTTCGTGTTTTTCTAATCTTTACTTGGCTTGATGGAATTGTACCTATGGTAAATAGTTTTACTTCAGTTAAGTGGCAGTTTGAAGAAAAATCGAGAAGAAAAGTACAAAAATACACAAAGTAGTGCCGAGTTCTGAAACAAAATACAAGTACCGATGTGAACACGGAAATTTACACGCAGGGACCACATTTATTTAGCACTTTACACATTAATTTGAATAAACTGATTGTCATATTTTTACTCTAATTGCAAGTTTTGACCTTTGTTAACATTATGGTTGCTAAATAATACAGGGTGGCCCAAAAGTCACTGACAGTTGAAAAAGTTATCATAACTCTTTTGTTTGTAAATATTTTTATTTTATTTTTTCAGAGCATTTAGAACAACTCTTCTGACATTAATATGAGCAAATATAGCACAGAGGAACGAACCCTCATTGTATCATATGGGTCAAATTCAGAAACCGTCGACATTTTAATACCAGAGATTCCCCAAAGGCCATTAAAGGAATAATAATAATAAGTGGTTTTCAAAGACAGGCGGCAGTATGTGATCTCCCGAGACCTGACTGGTCCCGATTTCTTCCTGTGGGGCTGTCTTAAACAAAAGGTGTTTGTGAATAAACCTCTGACAATAAACAACTTAAAATGTAATATCGAGGATCAAATAAAAGCCATAAGCCCAGAAATGCTTTCAAATGTGATGCAAAGTGTGTTGGATCGGGCTGTTCAGTGCCAAACCGAAAATGATGGACACTTAAAAAACATTATTTTTAAACATTTTTTAAGTAGTTGATAAGTTCAAGTGTAAATGGAAAAAATTTGGTGAGTATAACGTAAGAATTATAGGAGCTCATAAAGATTTAAACATGTTAGTAATTTTGGGCCATCCTGTAGTTATGGGATTACTTTCTAATTACGTATGCCAACCAGGACGTAAAATGAAAAACTTCACCAAAAGTATTTTTAGTGAAATCTTAAACATAATGATGTTACCCAAGTTTTACTGAAGTTAGTAGTCTGACTTGCCATATGCTCCATTATATTTTATGATATCACTGAGATGGGGGAAAAAAGGGCTTTTGGCTGTTTTGCTTCCCAAAAATAGAATATATTTCAAGGACAAGCAAATTTGGATAATATGGTGCCACAAATGCAATTTAATAACCTCGTAACAAACATTTATCCTCACACTGCAGTGTTTTTTAATGTTTTAAACTGACTTTGGTATTTATTTCTTTTGTTTGATTTTTTTTTTTTTTTTTTGAACAGAGCACCCATGAAAAATATTGGGCTCTCCCTGTATAAATAAAGATAAAGAAAATGTATTTATTTGAGTTAATACGAGTATTTACGTGCAGAGCTAATGTCTACTTTAACCACTTCTATTTCTTTGAACATAATTCACTGCTCTCATCTCTAATAACGTATGGTGCAGCCAGGGGAATGTGAACTTTACCATTCAGTGAAATAGTTTTCCACAAATGGGTCACTGATTGGATGTGTGCTTATAGAAAACATACTTTTAAAAGTCCAACTATATCTTTCTATTTGTGTCAAATCTGACATTGGTGGTTTGGCAACGTACAGTCTAGACGTATAGGAATGCAATCAAGAAACTTGAATAAAATAATCACCTTTACACACATGAAAATATTACTTTTTTTTTTAGCCCTGACAGTTCTAACATTGAGACTCGTTTTATATTTGTACCATATGGACGGTACAGCACTAACTTTATATAATTCCACCACAGCCGTCATAAAGCTGGATTATGTCACTTTTTAAGGGCTTCACAATAGCTTGTCTCCATGGAGATATTATTGCTTTGCCTGGGATGTTCCCCGATATAATCATAAAATGATATGCCTTACATGAATTAAATTAAAAATGTTTCTGTTGCTCACAAATACATCTCCAAAGCTCAAAATGCTCTGTTCCACCTCGTGATGTCATGAGGTAGTTTTCAATTTAACCACCACCTTTTACCTTTAGTTCAGCAGAGATCAGCAATTCCAGGGCTGAAGTTATCCAAATTATTTTAGTGAAGGTGAGTTTAAAAACACAGCGGGGCACTTCCTGTATTACCACATGACATCACAAGGTGCAACAGAGTGTTTTCTGTTTGAGAGAAGAACTCAGGCTAAATATGCAGGATGTGGGTTAAACATGTGTAAATCGAACAAAACACAACTCCAGGTATGTTTGTGATGAGGAAACAACATTATAACATAGATCAGAAAATGGTGTAGCACGTGCCCTTTAATAGTCCTTACAGAAACCTAACTACTCTGTGACTTTGCTGTAAACAAAGTCGATTACACAGACAGAGGCAAACCATTTTGAAAAATACTCCATATACCCACTCAATAACAGCATACTTACATGCATTTTCTGCACATTTACTCACTATACATTCCAGCATGAATAATTCAGCGGGTAAATGATTGAGCCTATCAGCATTTTACAACCTCAAATAATATATGGACATTATGTCTGAATTACCTGGCACCAAAACACTGTTGGCAGCCTGCTCAGATTGCCAGCGCTATTAAGGAACTGTTAATACGTTGCCGTGCTCATATCCACGAGGCATTTCTCAGCCAGAACAAATAGGCGTCAAATAGCGAGACTGAGACAACCCTCAAACGACATATTTTACTAAAGTCATTTATTCTCACGGTGGAATAAATGAAAGGATTTAACGTTGAAAAGCCCAAAATAGGATAAAACCTACATTACGCGCGAGGCTGTTAGGAGCCCTCCTCTGCTTGTACCATGTTTGTTTTCTCTGGGCTATCAGGGAATAAACATCTCTCAGTGTCAATGAAGCTTGTCATAAAAATGTAAATTGGATTTGGGATTTTAATTTTCATTTCACAAATTATCTGATGCCGCCACATTATACGGTAAGCCAGGGAGAATTGGCGGCGTAAAATACGTTGCGGCTATATCTGGGTTAGTGGGGAATATATAAGGTACAGAGAGCCCATCTGGTGTCAATGGAGAGGGGGCACCGATCTATTTGAACCACTCTAAATGCAGCATGGTACTCCACAACTTTCACAGCCCGGGGGAAACAAAGGCAATGAAAATTCATCTTAATCTGGAGAATTCTCGCCGGCAGCCTCCCACCCCTAGCCCTGTGGGGGACAATAATTAATCAGGCGAGCATTAAGTAGGTGGTGCAGCGGGGTAATAGATCAATTGACAAGCTGATGATAAGAATCGATGGAAGAGATAACCTTGGCGGCGGTGCGAGCTCCGGAGGGCGGGAATAGAGGGAAGGGAGGAGGCGAGAGGAGGGAGAGGGGGCAGAGAAAGACAAAATGTGTTTACAAGTTTAGATAAAACAGCTGCCACAGACCCAGAAACACGCCGCAGCCAATTTCTAGTAAAAGCAATAAAATGGATTTACTGTATGGAATGGGCAATAGAGCTGCCTCCTATTCTTACCCCGTGTCCCCGAGTCAACCCCGCGCTCAGTGTTGTGACCTGCAAACACCGGGTGGAAACTGGAGATGCCCCCGGTTATTTGTGTAAAACATATAATTAAAAAAATAGCACCCACAATGTGTTTTTGGTAGTGGTGATCAATCTTGGAATAGGGACTTTTGCGCTACTGTGGAAAGAACTCCAGGACAAATTTAGTTTTAGGAATCCCCGAGTTGCTCTGCTAGTGTTCGCATGAGTACAGTATAAATATTTTGTTTTTAGAAGCAGGTGCGGTACTTTTGTTACACATGTTTCCCGCTTTGCAACCAAGGCTCCTGGTTTGAAACAACAGCCTCAGACTCTAGATCCTTCATAGCGACAGGGCCAAAAAGGTTACAGAAACGGGAAATGCTTCCTACAGTGTGAATACTATCTCAGTTACAGGGGTGTTATTTGGAAAGGTTCTGATTAATACTTAACCCTGGAGAACGCACGGAATCAAATTTGGCCGTAGTTAATTGCTGCTACCCAAAATTAACAAACAAAAAAATATGTCAAATTTCAATTGAAAAAAAAATAAAAAAAATCAAAAAGCCCAGAGCGCCACTTCTGGCCCCTGCATAGAGATACCTAGTGGATGAATATTGAACTAAAATGAGCCAGAGTGGTAGTGACAAGATATCTATCCACATACTGTTTTGTTGAGCTGGAAAACTACCCAAACAAAATTGTCTTCTCAGCAAAATAAAGTGTTTATTTTGTAAGTGTTTTTTTGGTTAATCTCTTTAGTAACAGCTTGCAAAATATCTAGAAGTAGTTTTTTTTTTTTTTTTTTTTTAATTTATTTTTTTTTTTTTTTTGACTAAATTAGTGAGCCCAATGGGTCAAATTTGGCCCTGATCGTAAATTAGGGAATAAGGGGTTAAAATTGGGAAAAAAAAGTGGATATTTCAGTGTTTATTGAACTTATAGCAGTAACTTAATGCAATGTTCATAATTTTCTAAAGAAGAAAAGGGTTCTTGGGTTTTCCAGGGTTAAAGGTGCTCGGTGTAGCTTTTCTGCCACTTGCTTGTCTCGTTTTTCTTTGTTACACAGAATGACGTCTTAAACGCTTTATCCATGAAGACAAGTATGTGAGTTACAGACAGATCTATGGAGAGGCAACCCCGCTCACAGTGAGAATGTATGTTTTTGAGGTATTATCTAGCAGTTAAGAAACATGTAACTGAATAAATGCAAGATGGATACGTTTAAAGCTCCACAGTGTAACATTTAGCATACCAGTAACATCTCCATGGAGACAACTTCGGGCGGAATCCATTAATGAAAACTTAGCTTTCATCTACTCTAGGTTGATAATTCAAGGACATCTCGCATAGAAATGGTACAGTAATTGGAAAATACATAACACGTTGTATTTAGTAGTCATCTCAAAAAAAAACTACAGCTTTTAGAACTTTAGATCGTTAACTTTTCTGAAACATTAATTAGGCCCGAGCCCCTACAGGGCGTAGGGCCTATTGCTTCCGCAACGATGAGTGCCTGGGCGAAGCCCAGGCACTCATCGTTGCTAACTGTCTTGCCGAACTTGTGCGCGCGCAGCGCACAAGTTCGGCTGAGGTCGCGACCTTGCCCTGACTCACTATCCCAGCAACCCATGCCGTAGGCATGGGCCATCTTTATTACTGCTAAAATGAATGGAAGTCAATGGGAGGTCAGTGGCGGGCCCCGACGTCATGGCGAATGACGGGCGCGTCAGCGCCCGTCATTCGCCAATGACCCCACGGTGACGTGGGGAAGGTCCAGAGCTTTCGAAAAACGTATAATTTGTCATTCTAATGTTTTCGGATATATTGTTTTTGCTAAAAATATTATTATTTTTATTATTATTATTATTTTTATTTCTTCTTCTGCTCTTTGAGCAGGAATTTGACCCCCTGAACATATTTGAATACTCACCAAAATTTGCCCAAAATTCAGGTCTGCCGAAAAATTTATTTTTTTATATGGTGCATCATTGGGCATAAAAAAATGGCGCGACAGCGCCACCTACAAAAGTCAAAATACATTGCGTCAATGGGAGACGCCCCGACGTCAATTTTGTCGTACAGCCACCAAATTCGGTACACACATTCTTCAAGTCATGCCAAACAAAAAATATTATTATGGCCACACCCTCTGACAAACCGGAAGTCGGCCATCTTGGATTGAAAATTCTGAAATGCTGAGTCAGCATTTTTGTTGATGTCGCATTTTCGTCAACTCCTCTGAAGGCGCTTCACCTGCAGGGCTGAAAATCACTGGACATCATCTAGACAAGTGGGGCATCAAAAGTTATCCAATTTAGGTTAATACCTGTTACGGTTTCCGTGCAGCGGAGCTGCAAAATTCCATCGGAATTTTTGCAATTTTTAAATTTCAAAATTTGCTCCCATTTGCGTATACTAAGTCCGATTTCACTCAAATTCGAATCAATTGTAAAACTTTCTGGCCTAGACCTACTCATTGTGAAAGAAAAAAAAATGGTGCAATAGCGCCCCCTACAGAATAACAAATGAATTTGTATGGAGGTCCCAAAATTTAGTTTTCCTAAATGTTACGAAATTTCACACAAAATTCCAGTGGGTCATCCCAATCAATAAAGTCAATCAGACCCATGTCGTTTTTTGTACCGTGTTGCCATGACGATGCGCCAAAATGCCCATGTTATCCTAATGGGAATGCTCCGAAAATTTCCCATTCATGAGAAAAACATTAGTTTCATGGAATTAAGTGAAATTTGCCAGAATGACTCATCATGTCATCCCGATCAAAAAAGTCAATCACACCCATGTCATATTTTTCACTCTGTTGCCATGGTGATGCGTGAAATACCCCATGTTATCCTAATGGGAAAATTTACACATTTTGGGACATTTCAAAGTCTTATAACAGCTTCAGACCTTCAATGAAGAATGTGAGATTTGGCACGTTGATTCTTTACATCATCCCCATCAAAAAAGTCTGAGGTGCCAAGTTTGTATTTTGCACGGTGTTGCCATGGCGATGCCTGGAAAACCCCATGTTGGTGCATTTTGTGCATCAGTGCTCCCAATGTCTTTTGGCTTTGTTTGGTGACAAGTGCAGCCCAAAGCCACAATAAAACAGAGGCAAGTGGCGGATCAGCGCCACCTACAGGGAGTGCCCGGTCGGCCGAGTGCGAAGCGCGGCCCGCGAGGGCCGTTCGATGCCGCTTGCGGCTTTAATTATTATTATTATTTTTTTTTTTATTTCTTCCTCATCTGCTCTTTGAACAAGAATTTGACCCCCTGAACATATTCGAAAACTCACCAAATTTTGCCCAAAATTCAAGTCTGCCGAAAAATTAAATTTTTTATATGGTGCATCATTGTGCATAAAAAAATGGCGCGACAGCGCCACCTACAAAAGTCAAAATACATTGCGTCAATGGGAGACGCCCCGACGTCAACTTTGTCGTAGACCCACCAAATTCGGTACACACGTTCATCAAGTGATGCCAAACAAAAAATATTATTATGGCCACGCCGTCTGACAAACCGGAAGTCGGCCATCTTGGATTGAAAATTCCGAAATGCTGAGTCAGCTTTTTTGTTGACGTCGCATTTTCGTCAACTCCTCTGAAGGCGCTTCACCTGCAGGGCTGAAAATCACTGGACATCATCTAGACAAGTGGGGCATCAAAAGTTATCCAATTTAGGTTGATACCTGTCACGGTTTCCGTGCAGCAAAGCTGCAAAATTCCATCGGAATTTTTGCAATTTTCAAATGTCAAAATTTGCTCCCATTTGCGCATACTAAGTCCGATTTGACTCAAATTCAAATCATTTGTAAAACTTTCTGGACTAAACCTACTCATTGTGAAAGAAAACAATTTGGTGCAATAGCGCCCCCTACAGAATAACACATAAATTTGCATGGAGGGCCCAAAATGTAGTTTTCCCAAATGTTACGAAATTTCACACAAAATTCCAGTGGGTCATCCCAATCAATAAAGTCAATCAGACCCATGACGTTTTTTGTACCGTGTTGCCATGACGATGCGCCAAAGTGCCCATGTTATCCTAATGGGAATGCTCCGAAAATTTCCCATTCATAAGAAAAACATTAGTTTCATGGAATTAAGTGAAATTTACCAGAATGACTCTTCATCTCATCCCGATCAAAAAAGTCAATCACACCCATGCCATATTTTCCACTCTGTTGCCATGGCGATGCGTGAAATACCCCATGTTATCTTAATGGGAAAATTTACACAATTTGGGACATTTCAAAGTCTTATAACGGCTTCAGACCTTCAACGAAGAATGTGAGATTTGGCATGTTGATTCTTTACATCATCCCCATCAAAAAAGTCTGAGGTGCCAACTTTGTATTTTGCACGTTGTTGCCATGGCGATGCCTGGAAAAACCCATGTTGGTGCATTTTGTGCATCAGTGCTCCCAATGTCTTTTGCCTCTATTTGGTGACATATGCAGCCCAAAGCCACAATAAAACAGAGGCAAGTGGCAGGTCAGCGCCACCTGCAGGGTGCGAAGCGCAGCCCGCGAGGGCCGTTCGATGCCGCTTGCGGCTTTAATTCTCAGTTCTTTGCGTAATGCTTGTAGTAAAAGGGCATTGAGTTGTATGAAATGCGCTCTATAAATAAAGATGCCGTACCTTAGTTAAAAGATGCAATGGTCCTGTTTGCTTTGCTCCAAAAATACTCCAAAAAAAACAAAATAAAACTTGGAAAATAAAACTAGTTCACTTTCCCTATGTGTTCTGAGCGTCCTAATATTTCACTGCGACATTAGAGGCCGGAGCGGAGTTTTGCCATCACAGTAATGCTAACAACTAACAACAACTAACCATGCTAACAGCCTTACTTTCTGTTTGAGTGCAATAAAACCATAGACTGTATAAAAAAGTGGACTAAGTGAGTGACGTCGCCCATAGCTTCCATATTAGGAATTCTGACCACAAGTATCATAGCAACCATAGAGCCGATCCGGAGCGAGGCTGTTGAAGGTAACGCCTCGTTCCACGCACACCACTGGTTTAGCATGGAGTGGGTGCCTAGCGACGCTGTCAATCAAACTGGTTGCTAACGTTAGCGGGACCTCGGGCAAAGAAGGGACCTGATTTTTTTCTTATTAATGTTCTTATCTTGGGTTACGGACACAATAGCAAGATAAAAAACACCAGGATCATGTAGAAAGGGTCAAACACATTCATTTTAGGTCTGTATCATCAATCCAATGTGATGTTTGAGGATACAGTGGCAGAAATAGTTTAATTTGCTGTTAAAAGTACTACTTATGATCAATTGGGCTGGTTCAGCAGGAGGTCTAAGGGCCAATAAAAACTGGTCTGAGGGCCGCATTTGGTCCTTGGGCCATAGTTTGGACACCCCTGGATTAAAGACTTAATAATTAGATGCAGACAGCACAAAGTAGTCTCATTTTCACCCCTGCTTCAGACCTACTTTTACTATATATACACACTATATATATCAGTACTTTTTCTTTAAGTTGCACTACAAAAAAATATGAACTGTTCCTATATCATAACCCATCCTATTTATGCAGCAAAAATCTCATAACAGATGTCCACAGTGTATGAAACATGTTCTAGTACCTACTATTCATTCTGCACTCAGTCCCTTCAAAACGCCACTTACTCAGTTTCTTGGCTGCATTTCCTGTGTGTAATTGATGCTGTTCCACATGGACAGAAGTGATCTCTTGTTCGGAACTGGAGAAAGTAAAAGAGATATAACTCCGAGCCAAGGTCTTTTAGATTTAGGAGGACGGTGTTGCCTCCCCAGACGCTTGGCCGACCACATATGAGCACTGCGCTGTCCTCGGGCGGAGGGGGTACCTAAATCAAACCACTGGTGAATGTGTACGCAATGCTATTTTTATTTTTGTGGATTTAAAGCATGTGCCACTTTGTACTGCATTGTGCTAAAGGTGAACTATTAACATTTCTGATGCAGAGTCTACCGCCCGCTCGTCTCCGTGGAGTTTTTAGTTTTCCTGGAATGTTCCACAGTATGACATTAAAAAGCTCTAGCTCCATGGAGACAGTTGAGCAGATAACAATAAGCAGATGACAGCACCTAGCCTAGTTACTGATCAGATCTGTGGAGAGATGACCCCACACACACTATAGAATGCATCTACTAATCAAAAATCAAAGCTACTATTGCTCAGATAAGTTTAATGCCATACCGTGGAACATTTCAAGCACAGCAACGTCTCAGTGAAGACAAGCAGACGGCAGACGCCCCACCAGAAAGGATATATTCTGCACTTTTAAGAGTTTTAATACGTCGTTCGTTCATTTGATTGGTGGATAGAGGGAATTTGCTAATTTTAAATGTTATTTGCCCAAAATGTTCAACAAGTTCTATAAAAAATAACATGATTAGGACTAGCAGTAGCTCAGTTTTTAGGACTATTTGGACACTAAAAAGCCAGTTAGTAGTTTAAAATTAATTTGGGGAAATGCACACTGCCGTTTCCCTTTGGTGTGACTGTGTGATTGGGAAGAGGACATATTTGTGTTGCAATTGGATTACTGTGGTGGTTTACCGATAATAAGAAGTTTAAAAAGCAAACTTTTTTTTTCTGCGCCAAAGGGTAACTAACATGTACTTCTCATAGATAGATTACCAGACAAGATTTATTCTAGATATTTTTAAAACTTTCATTGCACAGACCACGTAATTATCACTCAGCTTAGTTAGTAAAGTTCTCGTCCTCTAATTCAAAGATGGTTCGGATCCCGCTCTCAACATAAAGAAATTGATGGTAGAGCAGTCAGATCCACTCGCCCACAGGTCGATCAGGGGTGTCCAAACTTTTCTCATTAAGGGCCACATATTAAAACACAGACAAAGCTGATTGATGGCCATAGACTGGTCGCCAATACAGTGAACGCTTCAAATCTGCGCTATTATTCCAAGTTAGACTGAACCGCTAGACTTTTATTCATGCTTACCTTACCTCAATGGGACACATTACATATTTGAGATGGGCAGCAAGGAGATTTTCAGAAATGTACAGTAAAAAGTTTAAGGTAACATGAGTCAATTCACCCGGAAGCACGAGGGCCAAGAAAAATTGGTTTGAGGGCCGCATTTGGCAGTTGATGTTGTGCCCTTGAGCCAAACACTTAAACCACCTCAACCCCAGTGCCTGCGTACACTGGTGTATAGATGTATGGGTTAACGGTTGCTTGATGTGAAATGCCTTGAAGGTAGAAAAGCACTGTATAAATGCGACCATTTATAAACTTCAAATCCGACAACTTCAAAGACATGACTCGGACATGGGATTCCTAGTGTTTAAACAACAGAAAAGTTATATTTTGTGTAGGAGGTTTCTTCGCAGTTATTGCCACCTAAAGGAATCGCCGTTGTCCTTGGTTCACCCACACATAAACAGGTTGCGATGGATGCATTGATGCGGACAAGCAGACACAAATAACTTCGTAAATCCAGATATTTTCTCTCTAGATAAACATTTGTAGATTTATTTTCACATAAATAATGCAGTAAGTTGGTAGCAAATGCAAGGAAAACTGGAATGGGTCCACGGTGCTCGCGAGGAGGCCACTGATGAGCTTTATGGGCTGCGTGACAGTCGGCATCAATTTTGCGTCAACTCCCACGTCCCTCGCAAACATGTTTTTTAAAGCACTATTAAATCAGCATAAACAAGGCTGCAGGGAAGCGAATTTAAAGATGGCGGAATGTGCGGAGGGAGCTGTCAAAGAAGATTTTGGGAGGGTAAAGACAATTATATATACATTAAGGAAAAGTGGACGAGATAGGATCCTGAGTGGGAGTCAGGCCGGAAACGTGTATCTTTTGTCTGGATAGTGTTGTTGTGTCCTTGGGCAAGTTACTTATTCTGTCTGCGCTATTTGCGTCATGACAATTTGTGGCAATCAGAGAGAGTCTGTCAAATAATTTATGTGTAGGGACGACACCTCCAGCGTTAGATAATTATGACATATACTAATAAAACCAGCAGATGGCGGTAGGCTTGTATCTGCGAGTGTGTTAAAACAAACGAAGCAGCTCTAATTACAATGCTGTTTAAAGAGCGTGTGTTTTACTTTTATGGGGTAATAACTGCTAACATATAACATATTTAGATCGCCATGTTACCTTTTACTGTTTTGAAAATGCTATATTCGCCAAAAAACAATATATTAGCATGCATTATAAGTTTAACTGTTGTTTTTGAGTCTCTCCTCACTTTGCTCTCCGCGCTAAGTCACACCCCCTTCAGAGCACTTTCACAATACAATCAGCGTGGATGCGGCTAATGAAACTACTGCAGGTTTGTCTAGTTGTTCTGCATAGTTTCGTGTCGTGTTTTTGGATATTTATGGACAATTCTCATTTGGGAGTATACTGTAGATGACTTGCAGCGAACCATAAGGCCCGGGAGAGATTGTTAAATTACTGAAACATGCATAGATGAAGTGATGCAAATTTAAGTTCATTTATGTTGTGTCTTTAAAAGCATTTGATCTGTGTCAGTGTGTCAGACCTAGACCAGATATTAACATGTGTGAAGCTCTGTCTCCATCCCACAGGACACTCGTTCTAACTGTTTAAGTGTAAAAGTTCATTATCTCTTGGGTGTGAAACAAATGTCACTTTGCTTTGAAATGTATGTAGCATTGTCATTCTGGTATAAAAAAATAAATAAATAAAATGCTCAGGGGACTGGGGGAACAGAGTAAGGGGACGGAATGAAGGAAAACTAAGGACCGAGGGAAAAATGCTCAGGCAGGGAACTCAGAAACTTGGAGGCTACCAGTCTGTGGCCAGGGCAGGCCTGTATCTGCTGTAACAAAGAATAAAAAATTAAAAAAAAAGTTTTCTGTATTTCAAAACTCAACGGGCTTCGCAAATGGATTACTTTTTATCTAGTTTCAGGCATGTTTTTGATGAGAGAACAGTTATAACATGGTAGAAAGCTAAAAAAAAATAATTTATTTTGCATAATACCCACTCTTTCTTTAACAATGACAATATTAGCACTGGCATCTGAAGGAGTTTCCACTTCTTTATATAGTCTATGGTCATAACATGGTCATTGTGTAACTTTGTGGAGGTGGCACTTCAACTGTATGATTCTATGGAAATATAAAACTATAGCCAAAGGAACGACATGACCATGGAGACAAACCAAGAAACAGTGGAGATGTGGGCCTGCTCAGAGTAAGGTCGCATTTTTTTCAGTGCAAACCAAGCAAATTTAGTCTGTTTTGTTGGCTAAACAGTTACACGGTGGTTTAATAATGTTAACATGTAAAGTTCCAAAGGGCTTCAAGTTCTCACAACAAACTGCAAACTGATCTTTCCCCTCCTGCTTCAATAGACTATCAGTTTCTCGTTACATGAGCGGTGTACTCGGTTAGTGCTGTGCTGCTTTACAGATACAAGCGGCATCCAGGTCTTCACCTCAAAGCTTCTGTTGAATTGAAGGACATTGTCTGTTGATTCTTGGACCTGGGTGAAATGTGTAAATGCAGAGGCTCCATTTTGTTGCCACGGTAGATTATTGTGTGCGCTGCCCTTGAGATCCACACTAAAAGCCCATTCAGAATCAGACGGAAGGGTTTTTTGGGGTTTTTTTTTTAAATGTTTTTAAATATGCAGCTTTGAATGTGTAAATGAAATACGCTTGAAACTATTTCCCCTTGCCCGGTATTGCCATTTCAAAGGAACACTCCAAGACCATGAGAGACCAAAAACACTTCATCAGCTTTTATGTACTGGCCTTAAATGTTCCGCTGAAGATCCGTTGAACTGTTTTAAGTTTACAGTCTTACAATGTGCATAGTGTTTTATTCGTACAAAGAATTTGGGGGACCGTGGGATCTATTTTTTCATTTTAATCATAGCAATCTGCAGACAATAGGTGGCAGAGTGCATGTTGTTTTCTTTCTGCTTGTTTCATTACGGCCGCAAAGGACTGTCAAGTTGTGTGTTAATTCCCATGTAGTTCAAAACCTCGGAAAAGTTCCTCCGGTGCTTACTGCTATGTCCCATGACCCTTCAGAATAAAACCATCTGCATTGATAAACTGCAGTAGGGCTTTATTATGAAAAGGTTTTAAAATGACAATGCACCAACTCTGCGCAACAGACTCATAGCTGTCATGTCCTGAGCAACGGTGAGTTCAGCTGATTTTTTGACTTCCCGGGGCATGTCCCACCACGAGGAGGTCCCGAGGAAGACCCCAGGACAGACGGGAGTGACTATGTCTCTCGGCTGGCCTGGGAACACCTTGGGGTCCCACCGGAGGAGCTGGAGGATGTGTCTGGGGTGAGGGAAGTCTGGGAGTCCCTGCTTAGACTGCTGCCCCTGTAACCCAGACCTATATAAGCGCGGATGGATGGAGACCAAGATTTTTTCTAAAAAAACACTATTATTTGGCAAAAAAAATACTAAATTGCAGCAGAAAACAGGAATTTATGTGACCAGCAGATGGCAGTAGGCCTGTATCTGCAAGTGTATTAAAACAAACAAAGTAGTTCTAATTGCAACACTGTTTAAAAAGGGAGTATTTTACTTCTATGGGGTATTAAGAGCTAACACATAACATATTATTATCTGTTATGCTATATTCACTGAAAACAACATATTAACATGTTTTATAAGTTTCATTTTTGATGCTCTGTCTCTCCTCCTTTAGCTCAATGTGCTAAGTCACTCCCCCTTCAGAGCGCTATTACAACACAATTATCATGCATTCCGCTAATGAAACTACTGCACATCACATCAGGTTTGTCTGGTTGTTGCTCTGTGCAGTTTTGTATCATGCTTTTGTATATTTATGGAGAATTCCTATATGGCAATGTGGACGGTGGAGGCTGATCACTGAATAGAAGGAAGGTTCGAATAAGGCCAGGGGAGTGTCTTCATCAGGGGAACTTTGCTCTGTGGGGGAGAAGCCCAAAACAATTGGGATATTTGTTTATTTTTTCTTAAATAACTACGATGAAAAATAACGGCTGGTGGATTGTGGATGGGTCACTACGATCCCAGTAGGATTCAGAGCCGCACTCCGTCCCTGCCTTGACCTTAAGAACAAGGCAGAATTTATGGTACAAATGTAGGGATTTAAAGAGAATGGGCGACAGTTTTTCAGTGACGTCCACCAACATGAAGGTCAGAGGTTTGATGAGTGCGTGAATGACTAGCTGTGGTCAGAGGGGATAATGAGGGGATTATTCATGCTTACATCCTCAATGGGACACCTTCAATATTCAATATGAGCTTGTTAAAGTAGATTTTCAGAAATGTACGGTAAAAAGTACTGTTTAAGGTAACATGGGGCAATTCACCTGGAAGCTGGAGGACCAAGAAAAATTGGTCTGAGGGCCGCATTTGGCCCCGGGGCCACAGTTTTGGCATGTTTGCTGTAGACCCCTGCTGTATCTGTGAGTTTCATTGTCTACATCCTCAGCCAATCAAAGACTTTTACAGCTAAAAAAAAAAGAAAAAAAAAACACACACACCAGACCACCTAAGTCGTCTTATCCCAGTTTATTTTTTGCATTTTCCCTATAACCTAGAAGAACAGCTTGGGCAATTATGCTAAGTACTTAAATTGAACACTTCAGGGGCACTCCGGAAAAAGCATTGTAGTTATTATACATACTGAACATAGAACACGCAGGTTACAAATAGACACTTTTGACACTACCTTCTTTAGCTTCCTCACTACAAGAGCTCTCCTGCCTCCTCCCCTACTACCCCTGCTGTTCCTCGCGTGCACTAAACACTCCAAATTAGTCCGGCTGGCAAATACGCCTCATTCATCACCGCGACTGGCCCAAACCACGCCGCGCTGTGAGTAATGTCAAAGCAATGATGCTGTAAGTGGATTTTCTGCCTGCTCCCCCTGTCAGAGAAAGCCTATTTCAAGTGTTTAGTCTTGGAAACATTAATCCCTATAATTTCAGGCCTGGCGTAGCCCTCCTCTGTCAGGTGCATTAGAGGCATTAAAACAGCGGGGAGGCGGCGGCGGTGTTGTCCGTTCAGTAATTAGAATGCCATGTGTTCATCCTCAAGAGGTGAAATAGCAACTTGTTAAATGAAGGCCTGTCACACTCTAATTGTCTCCACAGAGAGGGGGAGATATTACAAGAGTGGCAGAAACGCGAATCTGCTGCATGTAAAAAAATACATATATATTAATGTGGCTCTATTTGATTTTGTTTTGGGGTTTTTTTTCTTTTGCCCTAGCACAGATATGTTGTAAAAGCAGCTCTCTGGGGTAAAAATTTAGACCCACTTTGTGCTTTATTGTCTGATTTAGGAAGTGCGCTGTTAGCATGCTAGTGTTTGTGTTAACATTATGGCATTGCTCTGGCCTCTTAAAGTTGTGAAAAGCACTAGGAAAAATGAGGAAAAACTGCTGCAAATTGCTTAAAATTAACTAGTTCTGTTTTTCATCTTTTTTAAAGGGCCTGATTTTTCCCCCCATGTATATTTGAGCAAAATGTGTCTTGGTACAGATATATTATACAGGGTGGCCCAAAAGTCACTGACAGTTGAAAAATACTTCATAACTCTTTTTGTTTCTAAATATTTTTTATTTTTTTTTTTCAGAGCATTTAGAACTACCTTTCCGACATTACTATGAGCAAATATAGCACCGAGGAACAAACCCTCATTGTACAGTGGTACTTTGAGTCACACGAGTCAATTCAGAAACCCAGCAGTGTTACCGTCGACATTTTAATACCAGAGATGCCCCAAGCGTAAATGCCATTAAAGGAATAATAAGTCGTTTTCAAAGACAGGGGGCAGTATGTGATCTCCCGAGACTTGACTGGTCAAGATTTCTTCCTGTGGGGCTGTCTTAAAGAAAAGGTGTTTGTGAATAAACGACTTAAAACATAATATCGAGGATCAAATAAAAGTGTGCTGTTAGCATGCTAGTTGTGCCAGCGTTGATGGCAAACCTCCTCTCTGGCCTCTGAAAGTTGTGAAAAGCAGTAGAAGAATGCTAGAAATGTGTTACAAAACTGAGGAAACCTTTGGACTGTGGTAAACTGTTAAAACATAACTAGTTTTGTTTGTCCTCACTTTTTAAGACTCAGGTACAGCACCTTTAATTAAGAAGCGATTCAAGGTGGAGAAGATCGTAATGTGAATGTGGGTGTATTTGGGTAATTATGTCAAACATGGACACTGATTTGTTTTGTAAGCTAAATATTACTTAACAAATTAAGAAGGTCAAACAAAGAGGTTAGAATTATTTGGGAGTTTTTACTTGAAAATTAGTCATGGTGGAAAGGAATGTTTTAATCAAAGAGCTATTATGAGTAAATTATTCATTTTCACATGCAAGAGCATTTTTTTCAGCAAAGTTTTTAAAAGCTTTATTCAGGCTTAATCCATTTATGACAAGTAATTATTCAGAGATGTTCTGATGTTAAAAATTGAAAAATAACTGAAGAAAAAATGCATGATAGAGAATGAGTAAATATTTCATACTATTTCAAATGTCTCATCACAACAAGGGTTTATTTTTTATTTAGATTTATCTTTATTTATACAGGTGAACCCAGTGAGAGCGCTTGGGATCATTTTCTTAGATGGCCTTTATATACAGAAAAACAAGCAAAATCAAGTAAAAAATTCATATAAAACATTAAAAACAGGAGCAGCGTGTGTGTATAAAGGTTTTTTACCAGACCAGTTTTGGGTTTTCATTGGAGTGTATTCCATTTTTGTGACGCAAAACAGCTAAAATTCCTCTTTCCCGTCTCAGTTTTGGTGCAGCTAGTCCTTAGACTTATACAGTCATGTGATCTGGTATTAAATGTCCCAGTATCAATCATTAACAAGCAGGTGAAATATTCTGGCAGGTTTTGAAGTCGTCCCTTATAGATACATTTCATAAGTGCTATTGTCTTTTAATCGACAGTGATGGCCAGCCCACTTTTTCATAGAGAACACGGTGATATGCTTCAAATCCATCACCCGTAATAAAACCAAAGGCCAAAATAGTGGATCCAGTGGTTTCAGTCTGCATGTACACCACATCCCCATAATCCAGTACAGGGAGAACGGTTTAGCTGCAGGGCTTACGGAGACATGGAAAGTCCAATCATTTGCACTAGTTCAGAATTTGGGCCTATCTCTTTTATAAAATGATATTACTATTTGATGTCATGCTCGGGCTGCAGGCTTTTTTAGTCGTTTAGTCAGTTTAGATTAGATTGATTTAGATTACAAGGATTTACATGGAACAACAGCAGAAAGGAGATGTTAGTGAATGAGTTTGCTAAAGATTTGGTGTCTTTTGGTATTTATATGTAAAAACTCATGATTCACAAATGTAATCTGGCTTTATATAAATATAGTATTCCCCAGTATTTTTCTAAAAACACTAGAAATATACGAAACATACAGTACATTTATACATTGTGCATGAACTGTAGTCTTGTGAATGCAGTTTAGGGTCAGATACATAGATCCAGAATAGTTTTGGGAACTTTTGCCACGCCTCCTTTTTAGTCGACTAATTGATTAGCAGGACATGTCTTAAGTCAAACAAGATTTTTAGTAGATTTATAGCGCTAGTTTAGTAGACTATAGCCCTCTTGATGTCAGAATCAGTTTCCTATTTACTGTTTGCACTTAATCAGAAAGTCTTTTATTACCATAGAATCAGGACATGTGCTGTTAGCATGCTAGTTGTGTTAGCATTGATGGCAAAACAGATATATTAGCACTTTCAAGCATGCAACTGAACCTTCTTACATTGAGAAAGTCATCTATTCACACACATTCATTTTCATACACTCAAAGCCAAATTTAAAAAAAGTGCTTTGCCCATGGGAACAACATCAGATAAAGTGCATGGGGGAATCAAAACTCCAAGTCTCAGGTTAGTGGGAGCACAATCTTCAATGGTACTGTAACCATAAAATCATTTGGTACCGGAATCTGCTTTTTTTTTTTTTTTTTTTTTTTTTTTTTTTTTTTTATGTAGTTTTAGTTTTAGCAAGTTTTAAACTGATATCTGTGTGATATTTATAAAATCGAGTTCATTTTAGCATACATTGCAGAGGCTGACTTTAAGGTTGTCATTATCTTTTTCTCTGGGCTGTGGTTCAAAGCTAAGAGTGAGGAGAAGAAAGTTGGAGATGCTCCAAGTCTTGTTCAGCAGGATTAATGAGGGTTCCTTTTGACTTTGAGAGCTCCAAACAAATGAAGCAGTGCCATTTGTGAACAACCCGTGCATTCTGTGTGGGCCACAATAGAGAACCTATAGACACGGGGTTAAGGTCGGCAGAGTGAGGCATTATAACAGAAGTATGACACTATCTACTGTATGTCTTCATTTGAAAGTGAAGTTTAAAAATGGAACCTTGAGCTGTCTAGAAGAAGAGAACTGTGTGCGTCCAGCAGGCCTTGGAACATTTGATCCATCATCATAATAGATATTGTAGTGATGGTGTGTTCATTATAAACACATTTCATAGCTTCGGGGAGACTGAATCACATGTTCGTACAGGAAGGTAGAAAGGTCTGGGTCTTTCACCTGGCATACTGTTCAATGTTTGATATGTATTTCAAAATTCCGTACTTAAAATAATGTCTAGATTTGGACAGTATACTTTTTAAACTTCAACTCCGTGTCCAATGAGGTGTTAGGTGTTGCTGCTCCCTCTGCTGTCAGTAGTGGGAATGAACAATGACATAGTTTACTACTGAAGCACTTACGAAAGATGAATGCTCTGTTGATAGAGCTATGTTTCATTGTGAATCCGGCCCGCAAAAAATTACCTAATTATATTAAAATAGGTAAGGGTAAACCTCGTTCAGTATTTATTTAACTGAAGTTTAAACAATTATTACTTTCACTTAAATTTATTTTTGTAAACCCCAAAATCACAACCTTTTAGAGCTGAACATGAGAATTAATTTAACAGAAAGTTAAAAATCAACAATAAAACAGAAACAGACAAGCAAAAAATAATGTAATATATACATCTATCCTGGCCCGGCCCCTCTGTCAAATTTTAGAACACACCGTGGCCCGTGTGTCGAAAAGTTTGTCCAGTTTTGCTGATCCAAAAGAACTGGACAATAGCAAACACAGCGTTTTGAAGAGCTCAGAGATTTGGATTAATGGACAAATGAAACAAACACAAAAACAACTCAAAAACACAACTCCAGGCACGTTTCTGATGAGGGGAGCCCACCAATGTTTTAAACTGCCATAACTCTGAGAGGCTGTTGCAGACTCTTGGAAGATGGTATTTAACACGTTTTTCATCGATAAAAATGCGCTAATAAGACAATGCGGGTTAATTTAAATCTGTGATATAAAGTGTTATGATTTCTTCCACAGTTTACGTGAACAGTGTTGGTGCTGTGTCTTCAAAGTCACACTTAAAAGTAGCGTGTGATCCAATGAACTATTATCTACAATTAATGTTTGCACAAAAGAAAGCCTTTGTTTAACTTCACTTTCAGAGAGACCTGAGAAAAAGAGTGTGAAATGAAAATCAGACAAATATTAGTCGACTACTGTGGACAAGACTGGAGTTTTTTTGGCCTAGGGACGTTTAAACAGTCCATCGATGGGATCTGAACTCCCGAACTCCAAGTGGACGGTGGAACTTAGATGCTTAACCCATTGCACCATTTTCACCCCAATTATATCAAGAACATCTACCACATTTATATACAATGTTGCCGTTTTTTTTCTTCAATATCTGACTGCGTTCTTACCCTTGACTTGTTGGAAGCGTGTGGGGGCGTTTGAGCGTTTCTGGCTGTAAGCAACAATAACTTCTTCACTTAGATGTCAGAGCTGTCCTCTCCACGATTATCCTTCATTAGGGAGAGAATATAAGAGTAAGAATATATCACTTGTAAATGTAATATATACGCTCTTCTTTTGGCCTGCTGAAAGTAGAGATCTGTGCCTGCAGCCCGCTTTGATGACGGCCCATCCCGCCTCGTATCAGTAAAATGCAGCTAATTGCCGTTAAACTGCGCATCGCCCCGTGTTTGTAGCTATGAGGCCCACTCTAATAGCTTCTTTTTCACTTGCAGTCGCTTTGATAGTGACTGACAATATAAAGTTGTCAGTTGGTGTATGCTTACAGTCAGTACGGTTTAGAGCCTTCTATGTGTGCGATAAACACAATTGCCGGTAATCAATTTGTGACTGACTTTTGCATAAAAAAAATCTCGTTGAACCGTTATTTGTGGTTCATGGGTTAAAGTTAGGTGCACTTTATTGTCCCCATAGTTAATTGGGATAAGGGGGTACCACAGTCCTGCACCCGGGGACCCATTCTTCTACAGGACTACCTTTGCTGGAGGATTTTACCTATAGTGCATGGCGCTCCCAGCGGAAACTCATTCAGGTAAGGTGAAGAGAACTCCCCATGGTTTGAGACTCAAACTTGGGTCTTTTTTGCAGTGGTGCTGACACTGACTGACTGACACTCAATACTCAATCATCGTGTGACTGAAAGGTTTTTTATTCTGCACTCTTCTCTTTTAATCTTTCTTATTCTGTAAAGGACTTTGAATTACTTTGTGCGTGAACTGTGCTTGCATTATCAGACTAATATTCTAAATCAGTTGAATTTTTGTATGTTTACTGCTGACTGTTCATAGGATTTGTTCTTCCAGAAGTTTGGAAAAAGTATTAACAATTCAAGAAAGAAGGCCTTAAATTTAAAAAAGAAGGCCTTAAATTCAAAAAAAAGAAGGCCTTGAATTTAAAAAGAAGGCCTTAAATTTGAAAAGAAGGCCTTACATTTGAAAAAGAAGGCCTTAAATTTGAAAAGGCGGCCCTTAAATTTGAAAAGAAGGCCTTAAATGTGCTCGTACGCTTCATGAATGAGGTGGATAAATTGCTCCCAAAGGATAAATTTAAGTAAAGTTTATTTCATTTTTTGATTCTGTGTATTTATAAACAGGATGACAGGTCGGTGTAATCCCTTATTGGTTCTGGAGGCCCGTTGGGTAAGGTAAAAAAAAGTAATAAATTTTGCATTTTGAAATCAAGGCGTTTCAGCCGACCTCCATCACTATCCTCACACCTTGGTCAAATGACCATCAAGCCAATCAAAGCCTAACATAATTATAGAGTTGTTCAGCATACGGTATAATCATAGGAATTTAGGGATTATTTGCTAGGCTATGTTCTCATTTATGCGTTAGATCTACTGTTTGTGTTGCACAACATGTACTCTTCTTCTTCACTGCCAACTGCGTGTACTGTTACTGTGATGCAACTGAGAAAAAAAAAAAAAACAAGGCAGCGATTGTCCTGCTCAGCTCGTCCCATGTGAATGCACCCAGGCCTGAGCTGTGACTTATCTGCTCTGTCCTGCACTCGGCTCCTAGTGCGAGTCCACTGGAGCCTATATGAGCGCTGCCTTATTTCACCCGAATCCCCCGTTTACCCTTTAAGACCCGCGCCCCTCCATTTGTCATTGGTAAACATGCAGAGAGTGTGGCTGCGTTCCTCCCCTGACGCAGAGCCAGTGTGGAGCTAAATAGGGAACGCAACCCCGTAGATTTCAAAAAGTCACTGCAAAGATACATCTCAGAGGAAGAAAGCTTTCCACGAAGTCCTGTTTTATATAATATAATATGTTACTGTTATGAATACGTATATTACAATAGAGGAATACAGTGGCCCCTCAGTATATCCCAGTTCATCTTTCGTGGTCTCGCTGTTTTGCAGATTTTGCATGCTTTTCTTACAGTGTATGAACCTGCATTGTGTTCTGCGTCCTGATTGGCTGAGGGACTGTAGGTCATTGTCAATCAGCCCGGGAGGCCCTGCACGGACCCCAGGTGGGGTGCCCCGAAAGACGGAAAGAGACGGATAGACAGGCACCAGCCCGGAGGCCCTGCACTGGCCCCAAGCGGGGTGCCCCGACGGACAGAAAGAGACGGGAAAGACGGGTACCAACCCGGGAGGCCCTGCACGGGCCCCAGGCGGGGTGCCCCGAAAGATGGAAAGAGACGGAAACACGGGCACCAGCCCGGGAGGCCCTGCAGAACTAGTTTCAGTTAAATGATTTGCAGTGTTCAAAGGTTATTACTCACTTTATTTCACATCCTTGCATATATTTATTTGTCCACACATTCAAGACAATTACATTTTATACCCACCGTCTTCATACACTGCCCGGCCAAAAAAAAAGTCGCCACCTGGATTTTAACTGAGAAAATATGGTTGGGGTTGCTGTAGTTGCATTCTTTGAGCAGTCTGTGCTCAAAGAATGAGGTCAGCTGACTACCTGAATATACTGAATGACCAGGTTATTCCATCTATGGATTTTTTCTTCCCTGATGGTACATGACAATGCCAGGATTCATCGGGGTCAAATTGTGAAAGAGTGGTTCAGGGAGCATGAGACATCATTTTCACACATGGATTGACCACCACAGAGTCCAGACCTTAACCCCATTGAGAATCTTTTGGATGTGTTGGAGAAGCTTTGTGCAGCGTCAGACTCGACCATCATCAATGTAAGATCTTGGGGAAAAATTAATGCAACACTGGATGGAAATAAATCTTGTGACATTGTAGAAGCTTATCGAAACAATGCCACAGTGAATGCTAAAGGCGTCCAACTAAATATTATCGTGTGTGACCTTTTTTTTTTTTTGGGCCAGGCAGTGTATTTTGCCCATACATGCAACTATAAAATGATTGGATGTTTGGTTTGACCACAACAAACCAGATTTTCACGGCAATGAGTTTTTATAAGCACGTTTTATGACTTTTGAAAACCAGAGTGGAGTTTTTTTGCTGTTATGTTAAGCAAACAACTAGCATGCTAACAGCGCACTCACTCAGCGCAGTCTCATTTCTAATATTAGACCCTGAATTTACTATATATTTGTACTGGGGCTAAAGAAGTTTTGCTCGACTCCATGTACAAAAAATTGGGTACAGCCACTTTCAGACCAGGTCCTCTTGTATTTTTGTTATATAGTAGCTAAACTGTCAAATGATTTTTAAAACATTTATGAGCTATACATGCTAAAAACAAAAAAAAACATGTACTGATCGGCAGTATTCAAAAGATATTTATGACACTGCTTTGCTCAGGGTCGTTATGAAGTCATTGGCCGTCATTGAGCCACAAAGCCCCGGTGAAATCAGGCCCATTGCATTCTGAAAACAACGTTTAAATACCCATACGGAATAGGAATGTTGATGAATGGCCTGTCCCCCGCTCGGTAAGGTGACAGGGGGGGTGGAGGTGGGACAGAGGAGAGGGTAAGCGAACCGAGCAGTACACAGATCCTGATGAAATTACAGAATGGATTGATTGATCTTTCTGCATGCATGTTGCCACCGCAGAGACCGAGTTTAAAACTGATGCATCTAGATTAGTGTCAGAGGAGCCACTGAAGGACAATACAATCCAGTGGCAGGAGATGTGACCTTCTCGGTGGAACGGAGAACGTGGAACGCTATGGCAACGACCCAGGGCGAAAAACACGAGCGCGAAACAATGTGAGGCAGGGATGGAATTGCAGATGTTTCAATTCATATTCATTAGCATGGCTTCCCCATTATGGGGAGGAAATGAATGGTTTAGGAGACAGCAGAGGGGCTCACATGGAGGGATGCAGGCTGTGCGCTTAAGCTGCTCGACGAGAGTATGCAAAAAAGCGTAAATAAATAGCAGATTGTTTCAACAGTTGCAAAAATGGCAATTGTTTTCCAACGCTGGGTGTCTGGAAGCGGCACGGCTGGCACTCTCTTTAACTCCCGAGTTTGAGCAGCAGTTTGTCGCTACTTTATGATGCATGGTTTCCTCTTGTGTGGTGCATTCAGAAAGTTGGTTATTTTTGTGTGTAGTTTTATCTTTTGTTGTGCTAAATGATGGATGCATAATGATGATATTTACACCAAATCATCTTATTCTCGTCTTTTGTTCCTTAGTCTCGGATATTGTCATGGTCATTTTCAACGCACTTGAGTTACGCCGCTTGTATATTACTGTCATCTTGCTGTCATATATTTCATTTAATGTGACAGCAAAATGTAAATTTGAAGCAGCAGTTAAAGCTACCATCTGTAATTAGATTGACTGACCCAGCCTTGATGAATTCCCACATATCACCACTAAATGCTATTTACGTTCCTGCAGTCTGATAGTGCGCCAGCTTTGGCCTGACAGAAAAGAGACCACAGAGCACAGGTGAGTCTGAGTAAAGGCCGGGTGAGGGGAAGGTGAACAGGTTTCATCATCTACAGGTGAAAAAAATAAAATAAATACATCAATAAACTTGCAGATGGTACCATTTGATGCCTCAATTACAAGGACTGCGAGGTGCAGCCTTGTGCAGCAGGATTAATAGTCATAAATACTCCATCTTGAACCACTTTTATGTTTGAGTTTTGAAACCCACCAATGGATAAGACCAATGGCGGATGGTTTTGCCTGAGCTACAGGTGAAGTTCTCAGATAAACCAAACAAACATAGCGTAGACACATGTTATTAGCAGAAATACACTGGCCTGGCCAAAAAAAAACAAAAAAAAGTCACCACCTGGATTTAACTAGCAAATAGGTTGGGGTTGCTGAAGTTGGGCAGGTCTAGGTTCAGCAACAGTCTGTGCTCAAAGAATGAGGTCAGCTAACTACCTGAATATACTGAATGACCAGGTTATTCCATCAATGGATTCTGGATGGCACAAAGATGACAATGCCAGGATTCATCGGGGTCAAATTGTGAAAGAGTGGTTCAGGGAGCATGGAGACGGTCATTTTCACACATGGGATTGGCCTCCAACAGAGTCCCCCAGACCTTAACCCCATTGAGAATCTTTGGAATGTGCTGGAGAAGGCTTTGTGCAGCGGTAAGACCATCGACCATCATCAATGCAAGATCTTGGTGTAAATTTAATGCAACACTGGAAATAAATCTTGTGACATTGCAGAAGCGAAATCAAAACAATGCCACAGCGAACGTGTGTTGGAATCAAAGCTAAAGGCGATCCAACAAATTATTAGTGTGTGTGACCTTTTTTTGGCCAGGCAGTAGTAGTGTAGTTCTTATTTAGAAGAAAAAAAATAAAAAAGAAAATAACAACAGAGGGAAGCACTTTGCACATTTGAGAACAAGAAAGATGTCTGGGTCATTTTGCCCTAAATTTCTAGATCAAGTAGATCAAGTCTATATCAACTTGCCAAATGAACTTAAATATCTAACAGAAATTCTGCCTTGTCTGGTTACTGTACCTCCATATATCAACTAAACATATAAATCTGTGTGCAACTCTTTAACAGCTGAAAAAAATAAACAACCATAATAATTTGAGTTGCCTCTATGCCAGGGAAGGCCTTCAGTCTTTGGGTCGATCCAAGCTAAAAAGGGCATCGACTACAACAGTTCATCGCTTGCTTCCTTAAATTATTCTACTAAAGATCAGAAGAGATCAATACAAATCTACAATTTCCTAAAACCCGGAACACTTGTGGAAAGAACCCCCAGGCGCTGAATTAAAACTCACTTCACTCCCAGCACTAATGGTCACGATCATTTGTCTGCTCTAGGTCCTATTACATTTCATTCAGTGATTGTAAGTGCCTAAGTACTTTGAGGAAGTATCAATGTAGAAGTTAGCATGCAGTGTGTAAAGTATACCACCCCCTTATCCTTTTCACACAGATGGAGTGGGGATCCCAATTCTTATGTGATATATCTTTGGGGAGTTTGTTCTATGTGTCTGCTTGCCTGGCGTTGGGGAAAAGGACATCACCAGAATGCATTTTTTTTTACTGAGTTTATATGTAAAATGGCTTATTTAGTTTGAACTAGCTGACTATATAGTTTGGTTTGGACAAAAATGCACTTTGATCAATCTTCTATGCAAACACAGAGGAGAAAAATGTCGATATGTCTAATCTTATCCCATTGTTTTTATCGCACCAGGTTTTAAATTAGATGCAGTTTCCTCAGTGCATATGTGCTAGTACCTTATCTCCGGGATTATTCTTGTCAGCACTAGCTTCCTAATTCTCAGAACAAAAGCTCGTTGCCTTTTTTATCCTTTATCAAACATTCTCGAGGACATCCAACATGGCCACCTAAACAGAATAATTTCAGCATGATACTTAACAATTAATCGACTAGGAAAGTGAGATTTTATAACACAGTTGGTGCGGGATTTGCTACTCCAACAACACCAGGAATACTATTAAAATAATGCAATACAGATTGATGCATTTGACTGTTTCTGTTATAGTGTTTCATGAGCCGTGTCTAACTCGGATTTGAACTTCTAATTTAAACCTTTGGACTCTATCTGGCTCAACTAATACTGGCATAAAGTTAGCTTGGGTATTGGAGCGAAAAAATGTATGATTTTCTGTACTAGTATGAGTAAAACGTAGTAAGTAAACAATAAAATAAATCCGTACGACCATATTTTTTGCTTTTTGTCATGGTAAACTGCATAGTACAAGGGCCTCAACCATGGCTTTTGGGTCTGTTTTCCCTATATAAGGTCAATATATAAAACTCGCCAACAACGATGAGCAAAGCGCGGTGGGAATGCAAAATATAGCGCTGACTGCCAATCGAAAGCTTTTGTTTTTTACTTTACACTGCACAAAGGCGAGGCAAGTTTTGTACGAATTTGCTATAAAATAATGCATTCAAAGTGCGTTACAGAATAGACATTAAAAGCAAAATAAAACAAAGCAAAACATAATAATCATCAAAACAAGAGATTGCAAATAAAAACCTTTCAGTTATATGCACAAAGAATACAGGCTCACATATTGACTGAAGCTAACGCATCAGCTGTTTAAACTTGCAGCACAAAGCACAAGAATTTAAAGACACGACTGTTGGGCCCAGCAGGATGGCCGTCCCTGAGGTCCATGAATGGTTCTGTGGCGTTTAACATGGTTGAGATGTACTTTTTGTGTTAGCCAAAGCAGAGCTGCTGTACAATAAATCATTTTACTGAGCACTCACATGCGGCACATGCAGGATTACACTAATCACAACAAAATACGCTAATCGTAATTTATATCAGTGAAACAGTTAAACCAGACATGGGCAAACTACGGCCTGGGGCACACACGGCCCTTTGGTACTTATATCCGGCCCCCAGAATGTGACCAAATTATTTAAATCCAGGGTAAACTTGTTCCAGTTACCTTTTTAAAGTGTTGTCTTTTGGCACTTGATAAAACTAATGTGAGTTTTGATGCTGTGTTTATTTTAACTGAAATTTAATAAATGTATATTTTTAATT
>JAIEZT010000486.1:0-47294 GCA_019594935.1 Periophthalmus modestus | reverse complement strand
GTGATGCCACCACAGAGTCATAGAGTGTCTCAGGAGATGGCCCTACTCCACTCCAAAGACCTGAGTCTCCTCAGGAGATAAGAGCCTGCTCTGGCCCGTCCTGTACATGCGTCTGTGTTGTGAGTCCAGTCCAGTTGTTGTTCACGATGAACACCTCAGTACTGTGTATCTTGTAGAGTCCACCTCTCCATGTCCCTTCCCTGGATGTTCACTGAGGGGCAGTCAGTAGAGTGGCGCTCTGCGGAACAGTCCACCACCATCTCCTTGGTCTTCCAGCCATTGCGATTGATGAGAGGGGGTTCTGCTGACAAACAGTCCACAAAGTCCTGCGTTAGTCCTCTGTACTCCACAACATCGCTGTCATCCTTGATGAGCCCAATGGATGCCGCAGAGTCATCAGAGAACTTCTGAAGTCAGGACGGCACTGCTGGTCCGTGTTGTTGTCTGAAGTCTGCAGTGTAAAGGGTGAAAAGAAAGGGCGCGAGGACAGTGCCCTTGGGGCGCCCCCCACACTGCACGTCATGAGATCAGACACACAGTTCTCTTGGCTCTCACAAAGCTGGGGCCGTTTTTGTGAGATAGTCAGGGTATCCATCTGTCTGCCAGGTCACAGGATCCTGGACTATCTCATCAAACCGGGCCCCAGTTTGATGATGTTCTTTTTATCAAATGCTCTGTTCATTTTATGCCAGATGTAATGGGATGCACTCCTTCCAAAGATTTCAACTTTTGTTTCATCAGTCCACAGAATATTTTCCAAAAGTTTGGGAATCATCAAGATGTTTCTTTGGCAAAAGTGAGATGAGCCTTTATGTTCTTTTTTTTGTCAGCAGTGGCTTTTGCCTTGGAATGTCATTTTGCGTAGTCTCTGTCTTATGGTTGAGTCATGAACACTGAATCTTTACTGAGGCAAGTGAGACCTGCAGTTGTTTTAGATGTTGTTTCTGTGTTCCTTGTGTGACCTCTTGGATCAGTCGGCCTATGCTGTGCTCTTTGGGTGATTTTTGTAGGCTGGCCACTCCCAGGAAGGTTTAACCGCTGCAACGTGGTTTCTGGTTCTCCATCGTGGTTCAGTCACTGGAGTCCCAAAGATTTAGAAATTACTTTGAAACCTTTTCCAGACTGAGACGTTCGATTACTTTTCTTCTTGTCTGCTCCTGAATTTCTCCGGGGTCACATCATGATGTCTTGGGTGAAATATGGCAGACTTCACCTTGTCAAACAGGTTCTATTTAAGTGCCTTGAAGGTGGAAAAAGCGCTATATAAAAATGTGACCATTTACCATTTGATTTGAAAGGTCTGGCAGCATCAGGCCTGGGTTTGGCTCTGAAACTAAATTACTGTTTCACAGCAGTGTATGTGTTCCTCTCCTCGTCTCTTCTAGACTTTACATCCATGCTGCACATTTAGAATCTCTGATACTTTTTTATTTTACAGTTTAGAACTGCACAAGTTCCTCGTTGCATCTTTACTCGTCAGTTTTGTGCAACATGAACATAAATGTTTCACTGTTTAAAGTGTAGATGTGTCTCTCAGTCTGGCTGTTGGGGCTTGTTTCACTTCTTATTTCTCTGAAGATCAGTGCCCCTGTAATGACTGACCTCTGTGCTCCTGACCACCCTCCTGTTGGACTTGTTCTTGTTTCTGGGCTGAAACATGTGGACCTCTGTTTCAATTAAAACTGACTCTTTCTTTTGTTTATTCTTTATTTGTCAGGGAACCTGTACAAATTCATTAATGTTACAAAAGAAAATATGATTTTGGACCAGATTTGGCTACTTTCCATGTGCCGTCCCGGAGCAGGTGAACACAAAATAAAAATACACATTTACATTATGAGACTATATAACAGTTCATCATTAACTTCTGCATTTGTCCAGGTTTTAATGGAAAGTGAAGCTGCTGCAGTGGGTTCACATCCTGCACAGACCTTTACAGACACAACATACATTTAAAATACAGTGTTACTGTTTAAAACTCACAGATCTAAAGGGCTGTGAGAGCAGCAGAGCACAGACTGGAGTTTAGATCTGGAGCAGTGAGAGAGAAAGCAGGTTCTTACCACAGGAAGCTTTGGTAGTGAAGCCTCAGAACGTGTCTCCCTCTAGTGGATGTGTACAGTACTGCTCTTTTCTCTCAGAGGTTTTTGTTCAGAGTTTTGGTGTTTCCTGTCACTGTGGGCCTCAGAGCACAGTAGTACACAGCAGAGTCTGTCACATCCACATCCTGGATCTTCAGAGAGAAAGAGTTCTCCTCAGCCTCAACTTCAAATCGCTTTTGATTAAAGTATGTAGATTTTTCGACAATGATCTAGTTTTCTTCATCATGTATTTGGGAGCTCCTCGTCCTTCTTGCTTGTACCAGAACAGATATGCATGTGTTAGAAATTGTTGTAAAAGAGTGCACTGTATTGTGGCTGTGTGTCCCTGAGCGACAGAGGCGTCTCCTTGTGGCTGGGTCCACTGTGTCTTCTCCTTTACACTCTGGGGGAGAACACAGGAGCACAACCAGAGCTGAGAGCAGTGTACACAGGGCAGACTCCATCTTAAAAAGTCCTCAGAAGTGTTTCTTTAAGTTGGTGACACTCTTTGCTTCTGTGCTTCTTTCTTGCTTCAGACTCACTGCCCTTTTTGGAGGATATGCTCCTCCCACACTTCACTGTACAAGTCTCACAGTTGCAGATTCTTGTTAGATAAGTTTTGTTTTACACATAAGCTGTATATATAATTGAGAGTTTAAATGTGGAGGTGATGTACAGATGTTTAAAGAAAATATTGGGCTCAACAAAGTGAACAGCCTGAAATAGTGACAAGTATCTCCAGATTTACACTGTTAAATGTTCCCATAAAGCTGATATATTCAGAGCCTGTTGTGTGGTGTGGTGTCAAGTCTGGGTCTGATTCTGACTGAAAATAGTCACATTACATGTGGATGAAGTCAGAAGCACTTCTGTCCTGAGAGCCCACACCAGAGGTTTCACTAGAGATACTCTGTGTGTGTGACTGACAGGAGCCCAATAATCCACCACGTGCTCATTTATCTGCTGTGTTTTAGTGCCATGTGCAGTACGAGCTTTCACTTCTTCACTTTTGTTTTAAATCAGATTAGTCTTTATTTGTATTTTTACAGACTTTGGTGTTATTTTTACTTCCACCATTAAAACCTGGAGCAAAAACAGCCCCAGTGAAAGTCTGTTTTAGGTCGTTTTCACACTGCCACTATTAGGTGGACAGAAAAGAGCAGTCACACAGTCTCACTCTGGACCACAGTAAACGACCGGTCCAAGAGCGCTTCAAACAGGAGCTTTTGGAGCGGATCCACTCACAGTCTGGAGCGGGGAGAGTGTGAACACAGCCGACCTTGGGCCGACCTGTGCAGTCTGCTGTGACAACAAAAATGATTGAAACTGGGGGAAAAAAGCGTTAAGATCATGTATATTTGTATGAATGGGAGCCAACAGAACTGCTTTATGACACCTTCATCTGACAAGGCAGTTTGGATCAACTTAATATCAGCGACAGTCTCCTCCTGCCTCTGTCTGCACAGGTGAGTCTGAGTCTGTCTGCGCAGGTGAGTCTGAGTCTGTGTCTGTGTCGTTTTCTCTGATTCTCTGTTGTCATCGTACAGTCTCACATATCAGTATTTAGACACAGGTGAAAGAAAAGACCACGGCGTATAGGAAAGTGAGAGTGTGTGTTCATGGGGCTCTGTCCCGCTTGAAGCATTTTGTCATAGAAATAATTTCTGAAGTCTGCTTAGATTCTCACACTGACAGTTGGCTTTGCTGCATCTGTGTTTAGTCTGAAGCTTCACAGAGAGTGTCTCCCTCTAGTGGAGCTACTGCAGTATTGTGTTGTCTTTGCTCCAAGGGTTTTTGTTCAGAGTTTTGGTGTTTCCTGTCACTGTGGGCTGCAGAGCACAGTAGTACACAGCAGAGTCTGTCACATCCACATCCTGGATCTTCAGAGAGAGAGAGTCTTCACATTCATGTTCACTTAGCATCAATTTGTATTTGTCAAAATCAGAAGATTTCACTTTGTTTTCCTCCAAACAACTTCATCATGTATTTAGGAGCTCCTCGTCCTTCTTGCTTGTACCAAAATAGATATGGGAATGAGTCGCTGGGTTTTAAACTACACTGTATTGTGGCTGTGTGTCCCTGAGTGACAGAGTCTCCTTGTGGCTGGGTCACTGTGTCTTCTCCTTTACACTCTGGGGAAGAACACAGGAGCACAACCAGAGCTGAGAGCATGTACCCAGGGCAGACTCCATCTTGAAAGCCCAAATCCTCTCAAGTGTCTGTGTCTGCTCCTCTCTTACAGTCTGGCTCCTCTCACACCTCTTGATGCTTTTATGATTTGTGTGCGGTCTAGGCTGAAGTTCAGAATTAAGACAGTGTCTCCCTCTGGTGGACATGTGCAGTACTGCTGTTTTCTCTCAGAGGTTTTTGTTCAGAGTCTGTGGGTTTCCTGTCACTGTGGGCCTCACAGCACAGTAGTACACAGCAGAGTCTCCCACTGCAGCAGACGACAGGAGCAGAGAGACGTTTTTTACTTTTTACTTCAAACTTTAGTCCTTTTACTTTCTCTGATATTGAAATTCCATTTCCATAATGTGAAATCAAGAGTTCTGGAGATTTTCCTGGATATTGTCCATACCAGAAGAAATAATCACTGTATCCTGGTTCTTGGTGATAAGAGTATCCCAGAGAGACAGAGGAGCCTTCTGAAGCACAGACCTCAGGCTTTAGAGCAGTGAGCTCTTCACATCTGACTCCTACATGAAAAACAAATGAATGTAGAAGTTAGAACATATTTCCTGCTGCTTCTTGCTCTGTGCTTCAGTAAGTGTTGAGTGGATGTAATAAAGTGTGAACATAGGTTTCAATAAGACTTACCACTCAACAAAAACACAACCAGAGCTGAGAGCAGTGTACACAGGGCAGACTCCATCTTAAAAGCTCAAATCCTCTCAAGTGTCTGTGTCTGCTCCTCTCTTACAGTCTGGGCTCCTCCCTCAGGTCTCTTGTCACAGCAGTGGTTCAGTGGTTCAGTGGTTCTGGTTCAGTGGTTCAGTGGTTCAGTGGTTCAGTGGTTCAGTGGTTCAGTGGTTCAGTGGTTCAGTGGTTCAGTGGTTCAGTGTTTCAGTGTTTCAGTGGTTCAGTGGTTCACCTTCAACTCGACCCCAGTTCATACTGTTGTCAGGGATGTGTGATGTTATCGTATTGTCGGACATCGATAGTCAATACCAATATTTATTGTGCTGCTCTGGTCTCTGTGTGCTCTTTTTGAACAGACTAATGAGTCAAATGGAAATGGAAGAGCTACATAGTCACACTGCTGCATGTTTACACATATTATTTTATATCCCAGATAGCAACGTTTATGATTTTTGTGATCTTTACTTCAACTGAACAAACATTTGTGGGACTTAATATGGATTTAACCATTTAATTTTATATGATTATCATGCCACAGAAGCAAGTCAAATATCAGATGTTGTATTGACTCAAAAACTGCATCATCTCAAACTGTTGCTGTGTCCTCTGTGCATTAAAAATGTAAAAAATGGTTTAAAAGTCTTGGGTTTACTTAAAAAAAAATCACAACTAACACAAATCTCCCAGCGCTGGAAGAGGTAATGATTAAAAAGCAAAGTAAAAAAGGAAGCAGCAGGAGCAAGTAAGGTTTGTGTCTGCACTCTTCAGAAGCAGGAAGTAAAAATATATACAGCTCAGTTGAATTAGTTTTTCACTTAAATGAAAGATATCTCTCTTTTATATATTTTGTTGCTATTTTTTATATTTATTTTTAATTTAGTTTTAATTTATTTGGCTTCATGCTGTCTGCTGCCAGCATTTTTAGACACTCTTCTCCCACCGTGGTCAAGGTGAAGCCCAGTGCTAAATATGCTTTGTTATTCTGCCTCGTCTTAGCTTTCTGACTTTCACTTATCTCAATACCTCCATCCATCTCCACCTTTTTTTTCCATCCCTGTTAAATACTTTTCCATCATCTCCTCTTGCGGGGTTTGTCCTCTTTGTTCACTATCTCCTGCTCTTTGCTGTGTACATGTGCAACACAGTATTAATTCTATGGCCTAGAGCTAATACTCACACTCTAACAATGAGAGCGCCACTGCCACCTACTGTAGTGGATGTGCAATTACACTTTATTCTAGTACAGCAAAAGAAAAGCATGTTCCCCGGGGTCCCTGATTGGACGTCCTCTCTGCTCTCTCTGCGTCTGCTCTGATTGGACGTCCTCTCTCTGCTCCTCCTCTGCTCTGATTGGACGTCCTCTCTGCAGGTTCCTCTGCTCCTCTGCTGATTGGACGTCCTCTATGTTCCTCTGCTCTGATTGGACAGTTTTTTGAGTTTTACAGTGTTTTATTGTTTGTGTTTTCTCGTTTTGATTGACAGTGGGCGGGGTTTGTACAGTTGAACAGGAAGTTGTCATCAGTTGTTGCCGTTTGTAAAAATGCACAGCTGAAATAAATGCACTTTTCTCAGAATGTGCCTCTTCTCTCTAACCCTGTTCTAATGTGATGTCCCGCAGTGGGACTTTAAGTTCTCTATTTGGATGATACTAAAGCATCTGAGGATGGGGCCATGCCCTTTATGACTTTATATGAGAACTTTACATGTAACTAAACTAGACAGAAGCCAGCAAAAGCACTCCAGCACCGGGTGATTTTATGCTTTTTATGTCGTGCTGCTGCATTTTGAACAAGTTGGAAAGTTTAACCCTTGTAGTCAAGGTCCACAGAGATAGAGGGCAACCCATCATTTATTTATTTATTTTTTATTTTCATTAATCCTTTGTTTAGGCAGGTATGGTGAAGTCATCCAGCCAGGTGAGGGTCATCCAAGAAGTGTCACTCCCCAAACAGCAGCGGGACAGATGAAGTCAACCTATTATAGAACAAAAGAGCAAAGCAGCAGTGATCTCCCACACCAGCGCCATCTGCTGGTCACATTCCATTGTGTAGCCAGCAAGATTAAGCTTTTACAAACATATTGTGTGTAAGGAACTGTGTGTATAGACTTCGACATGTTTCCTCAGGAAACAAACTACGGTACTACTGTTTTTAATTTTATTTTTAAATTTCTTAAATATGAGATTTTTTCTGATAACAATTATAATGCAGATTTATACTGAATAATAAATTGAACACTATGTCCCCAAAGCATTCTGCTTTCTGATTATCCAATCAGAAAGCAGAATGCATCTCATATGAGACTATAAGGACTGTCTCTGATTTGAACTGTCACTACTTAAACACCAGCACCTGCAGCCAATCATGAATCAGTGCTAGTGCAGCCTCTGCAGCTCAGTGAGTGAATTCTGGAGGTTCTGAGTTTTCACAAGAGGCCTCTCCATATACTGAGAGTGAGAAAAACTTGTATGTGATGGCAGCACCTTTTTTGAAAACAGTAAAAGCCCATGTATGTGCACAGCTCCTTACAAACCTGTGCACATACAAACCCGTGAGGCTTCCACCCAGGTCTCAAATGACCCAAGTATAGCCCCGAGCTCGTGCTCTTCAATTCAGTTCAAAAAATCACAAACGAAATCACAAAAACTACAGGATCATTTGGTCCATCTAAATGGGCCAAATGATCCACTCAAAGGATATGCTCCCGAAGAAGCCTCACTCCGCCCGTTGGTAGAGGAGGATGTAGGATGTTCTTTCCCT
Source organism: Periophthalmus modestus (assembly GCA_019594935.1). Taxonomy (NCBI): domain Eukaryota; kingdom Metazoa; phylum Chordata; class Actinopteri; order Gobiiformes; family Gobiidae; genus Periophthalmus; species Periophthalmus modestus. The sequence continues at coordinate 39,595 of JAIEZT010000486.1, read as the reverse complement.
CCTCTTGCAGCACTCTTCCCCTGTGCTCTGGCTCACGTACAGGTCATTGTATGTGAGCCAGTCATCTGTGGACTTCCCGGGGCTGTCGTCAGGGTCCAGGCCGTCACAGACGTAGTGTCCTGACAAAACACATGCAGGTTAAGAATTAATTAAATGGAACTATATGCAACATTGTAAAGAAGACCTATTGTGCTGTGTATGTTATAATTTGGACATTCTACATTGTAATATTCATCTAAAACGACTTAAAAGAAACAAGTCCACATTAGAAAACTGTGGTGCCCAATGGGAGCAGACATGGCTGTAAAAGTCTTCACCGATGTCTGCAGTGCAGCTGTCAGATGGACAGCTGCACATCCCAATAACAAGTCACATTTTTCTCCCCATACATACAAATTTTAACACATTTTACATACAAATATAAAGAAACTCTTACCACTGTAAGCTGTGGTTCCCAGGTGAGAGACAATGCTGATCAACCTATACAACCTAAAACCCTCAGGACATCCAACTTCCAGATCTCTTTTCAGGAGAATGGGACAGTCCACCTTCTGCAGCTTGTAGTGGGAGCTGAACGTAAACCTCTTTAGATGTAAAATGAGGACACTGCAGAGAGAAGAACATAATTAAGTTCATTCTTAATTCTTCTAAACTCACTTATGTTCTTTTTGCATTGTATTTATTACATTTTCATTCATCACTTACTTTGGCCAAGAGGCAAACTTGACTCCAAGACTGGACACAGCGCCTCCACATTCACAGCTGTACTCCAGCTCGGTCTCCTACATCACACACAGAGAAACATGGGATTATTTACAAGGTACATACTGAAACAAAGAGAACATTGGTACCAGAGAGACTGGCCTTTTCAGTGCTTACCTCCAAATGGTGCTGCAGAAGTTCTTCAATGGAGCACCCAGGGACCAGGTCCCAGGGAGAGATTTGTAAAGGACTCCTTCCTGGATGAGCCCTTACCACACCTGCAAAAAACAAACACATTTCATGAAGAAGATGCCTCGTTGGTCTGTTATCAGTGTTCATACTTTGATTTACAGAGAAAATAGCAAAATAAAAACTCCAGGATCATGTAGAGTGGGTTTACTATGAACATTTTAAGACCAAAATGACGAGCCTGACAGCAGCAGCCAAGCCTCAACCTGCTCCTGCTCCTCTCACCACAGCTCACCTCAAACACACCTCTAATTACCCAGAAGCCCTATTTATACAGGCCTATCCCAGCAACACTGTGTCTCCTGTTCATTTTTCAGCCCAAACACCTCACCGTCTACAGAGACGGGGTCCTGTATCGGCTGAGACAGAGCCTCCATCCTGAGTCTCTACCAGCCTCCACATCTATTCATATCATCAGTAGATATCTTTATCGTACCATTGTTGAGGCCTGGTCCTTGTTAGTGAAATACAGTCTATGGTTGCATCCCAAAACTTAGAATTTTAAAATCATGTGTTTTTATGGGGCTTAGAGGGAGCGGACTTACTAAACAAGAATTCAAAATACGACTCCAGTGTGTGTTTGACAAGGGAACAATGTTATAACATGGTTAAAGATCAAAAAAGTCAATCGTGCTCATCTATGTCCTTTAAAAACATATCGCAGCGTGACAACTTTCTAATAAAACAACTATATTCATGTGTTTGATAGTTTTGCACTGTTGTTCTGCACATTCTTGTGATTGTAGTGTGCTGTGTACATACCTCCTACAGGTCCTGGTGTTGTCCATTTCAAATCTCAGGTGCTGGTTAACGGGGCAGGTGTAGGTGGTGCCCTGGGTGGAGGCAGCGCTCTGGAGAGAAGGTGCCAGCTCCTGGATTTGGTTCAGCACGGCCGTGATGAACTCATGTGCATCCTGACGAAACAAGTAAATCCCATTAGTTTTTAAACAGCCATATAAGGCGCTTTTACCAAAATGTTGTGGCATGTGTCTAGCATGCTAGTTGTCGTTAGCTTTTACCAGTGATGGTAAAATACATTCTGGCCTCTGAAAGTTGTGAACAGTGCTTATAAACTCATTGTGTGAGTAATTAGGTGCTCAGAATGCATAAGGTAAGAGAGGAATAACTTTGGACCTTCACAAATTGTTTAAAAAATGAACCAGTTCAGTTTTTCAGGTGACAGTAAAAATCAGGTGCACAAACTTTAAAGAGCATAAAGTTGCTCTGTGATACAAGAACTTGAGGCATTTATAATTGGAGACTAATAATATGACACGATGTAACAGAGGAACTTACCTTCTCCTCGTTTCCTTCAAACTCCGAGGCGTGTGAAGCAACAGTCTGCTTAAATCCTCGGAGCAGGCTGAAGATTTGGTCCCTTCTTGCTGCATTTGAGGCGTCTCGAATGTCCTGGAGAAACCTGGAGACAGACACAATCGTTTAAAGCTCATATTATGCTGGTTTCTGCTCTATGTTATAATGTTTCTGATGTTTCCTCAGAAAAAACATACCCACACTTTTGTTTCATTCACACATGTTTAACACATGAATCCTGCACATTTAACTGAAACTGAAAACACTCTTTGTGATGTCATTAAGTGGTAATACAGGAAGTGCTCCACTGTGTTTTTAAACTCCATAAACCTTCACTAGAATCATGTTGATCATTTCAGATCAAGAATTGCCTTTCTCTACTGAACAAAAGGCAAAAGGAGCTGTTAACTTGAAAACTACCACTTCATGACATCATGAGGTGGAACAGAGCATTTTCAGCTTTGGAGATGTAGACAGACTAATAATAAATTACTCATGTGTGAATGAAACAAAATACAACTCCAGGTGTGTTTTTGAAGAGGGAACACCATTCTAATGTGGCTTAAAGCTCACAGAGTCAGTTTTGTGTGATATAGGACCTTTTCAAAATACTGACACATGTTTGACCTGACTCCATCTTACCTCAGTAACTCTGCCTCTGGACGTCGGCCCCAGACTCTCTCCTGAGCCTGAACGTGTTTCATAAAGGGCACAGCTGTTATCAGAGCTTGGAGGGTTGCATTAACATAACAGGTGTTGCCCAGATTTGGGAATCTGCGAGAATCACATTTCACATGTTAATTATGTCTGTCAAACACATAGTCACATAGTCACATAGTCACATAGTCACATAGTCACATAGTCACATAGTCATAGTCACATAGTCACATAGTCACATAGTCATATTCACATAGTCATAGTCACATAGTCATAGTCACATAGTCACATAGTCACAGTCACATAGTCATAGTCACATAGTCATAGTCACATAGTCACATAGTCACATAGTCACAGTCACATAGTCACATAGTCACATAGTCACATAGTCACATAGTCACATAGTCATATTCACATAGTCATAGTCAGTTACACAGTGTTGATAAACTCACCCAATACGTGTAGGCTGGACGTTCTCTTTCTGCTCTGGCGCCTTTCTCTGCTGTGGCCTGGCAGCCACCTGGGGCGCTGCAGCCTTCTGGGGCGTGGAAGCCTTCTGCGGCGGGGCAACCTCCTGGGGCCGGACTGCCTCCTGGGGCCGGACTGCCTCCTGGGGCCGGACTGCCTCCTGGGGCCGGACTGCCTCCTGGGGCCGGACTGCCTCCTGGGGCCGGACTGCCTCTTGGGGCCGGACTGCCTCCTGTGGTGTGGCTGTTGTCTGGGACAGAGACTCTCGGTGGGGCACAGTCCCAGACTTGGTGTGGGTCTCCGGTCGGATCTTGATCCTCAGCCGGGTCACTCGTCTGCTGTTAGACACAGTCTTTGTTCTGGACTCAAGCAAAGTCCTGGTGTTGGGATCACATTTACTGTGTAATGCAGCCCAAAACTGTGTCAAACCCACAGTCGGTACGACATGGTTGATTTGAGGCTCAGTCTGGAGTCCCACTCGGAAATGGGTCACACGTTTGGTGGAGGATCCCATTTTGGGAGATGGGGCTCAGGTTTCAAAGCCTCAAATACTTTCCTTTTTCTGGTCGTCTGTGAAAACACAAAAAAACAACACAATTAGATTTACATAGAATTAGGAGATCCACACACCTGAGTGTTCATGATTTCAGCTGTTTGTTAATAGCTTCATTTTGCATCCAAACTGCTCTTAAAATGAACCTTATATAACACCTGTTTAATATCATTTTAACACTATTCTGCTAAACCACCAAAATAATATTTTTAAACCCTTTACTAAAACATTTGAAGCTAAAGGTGGAACTTCAGATTTTGTCCGTGGGACCTACAATGTTAAGTTCAGGTTCAAATATATATGTTATATAAGTCATGTGAAAATACAAATAATCCAGGTGCAGACTATTTAGCTCACAAAAAAAATGTATTTTGGGGGGGGGGAATTTGATGCATAATTAAAACTTAAGCTGCTTTGGACACAAATGGCAGTGATTGTACAAAATCATAGAAACAATGGACCAAAGCCTTTGGTCTGTGGAGAAACAAACAGGACGTTGATTTACACCTAATGATTTGCACAGGTAACGTAAACCACCTTTGGAACAAGTCAGTTCTGACCAGAAAAATGAGCCAAAGTCACTGGTCTGTACCACTTTAGCTAGAAAACAATAGTTTTGTCCCCAGGACACAGGTGCACTGTGGGATGACAGAGGGAAAGGCTGGAGACACGTGGGGCCGTGAGGCGCACAGGGAGGACTTCTGTGTACAATCTGACACAATTACACTACTAATAGAAAGTACTATGTTTACTAAGTGTAAGTGAGCAGACCCCACTGTGACCAAACTGACCCCAGAGACCCACAGTCCAGGCCCTGAGCGTCGTGTTGTACTGTACTTACCGATATTTGCATCATTTTGTAGATACTTGTAGGAGCTGCTCAGACGTGCTGCTGTCTGTCTGTGGATCTGTGCGGACTGACGTCTCTGGAGGAAGTGTCCTTAAGTACAATTGAAACTGTGACATCATCAGAGCGATGACGTCTCAAAGGGCGTCATACCGTTACCATGGCAACGCCATTCTAATCCAAAATTTAAAAAATAACAAGATTATTCATTATTTATTCAGTTTATTTTCATTCTTAGTCAATTTTTTCTCTTTTTCAGATTATTATAGATCTAAGAGAGACAAAAAGCAGGACAGCTGAGTGTTACGACCCGGGAGGATCGAACATATTTAAAGAGGACACAGGAGTCAAACGGGTACGAAAAAGTTAAATAGCTTATTTTAAATTAATTTACGTAAAAAATCCCCAAAACCCTCTCCCGTGCCCAAAACAAAGTAACAACAACAGAAAGGTGGACCTGATGAGGCGGCCAAACAGAACAAAAGGATGCGGCACCGGGCCAAACCCCGTACAGGGCCGTAGAAGCCGGTGCCGACATCATAAACCTAGAACCAAAACCATCCCCAAACTAACCTGAACAAACAAAAGGCGAAAACAGGACAGCCGGTCCCACCAGGTCGAACACAAAAGCTAACTGCGGCTAACGTGCCCGGTGCAGCCTGCACCGAGCAGACGTCACAGCTGTGGAGCGCGCACGATGACGAGCGCGCGCCCCAGGTGAGGAGGGCGGGGCGGTGCAGTGAGCGCGAGACAAGAGACAAGACGTAAAAAAACGCCTCCCAGACACAAACAAAGTAATGTGGTCCCTCCCTTCAGTGAAGTGAAGATGCAGTGAGCGTTACACTGGACAAACTAAACAGCCACTTCATAAGAGAATGTACCAACACCATCGTGAGAGCTCCTCTGGACCCCAGTCCTCCAAACATCTCCATCTCAAAGACACTAACCACTCCTCTGAAGATAGTGAAGTACTGATCTTAGCCAGAGAAAAGAAATGGTTTGAGAGGGGAGTTAAAGAAGCTTTTTTTTTTTTTTTTTGGGAAAAACAATCCTTTGAACATGAACGGGGGCCTGAGACATCATCTGTCCCCCATCTACAACTCCATCCTCAGGCCTCAGTCTAAACAAGGAAAACAACAGGGCTAGTCAATATGCTAATAGCTGTGAGGACATCCATTAGGGGCCTGAACGATTATACAATGGTTTGGTTTGGTATTCTGGACAGGGACAGTGCACAACATCACATTAACCTTAAAAAACAGGAAAGATGTTCGGTGTCAGGTTATAGTAAAGATACTAATTTCCACCCGTAGTCCCTGGACAGGCTGATGTTAAGTAAAAGTAACAGTTTGGTGTAGATGGATGAAAGACCTGTAAACATATGGTACACACACCAAATACAACACATCTCGCCCCTCAAATACACCATTTAAAAAAAACATTCAGTTCACATACACAAAATACACAACCAGACCAAATTATTCACACACATAATCAGTCAGTTTCAGATGTACAAATCCTCTTTCTTTCACACATTCACTGATGGTGCAAACTTGCTTTGACATGAGCCATTTCTTTGTCACATGTGCAAACATTTGAAAACTTGTGCGTGTTATAATCTCATTTGGCTTTAACTATTCCACAGATTCATGGCAACAATAGAGAAAGACGATTTTGCGAAAGAGGTGCTACATTTTGGACTCTGCACTCTCCTCTAGAGGGCGCCCTAGTGACTCGAGTTGTTTTTTCTGAGCTGAGACAAACCTTCTTAGGGCAGGACTAGCAATACCATGAATTATTTTAAATAGTAAACAGATGTTTGCATATATTAGCAGATTATTGAGGTTTAGAAAACCACACTTGGAGAGGATCTGGCAGTGGTGATACTGTCTGGGTTTTCTGTCGTGAATCTTTAGTTTGCGTTTATACAGTGATTCCAGAGGCTTTAAGGTTGTTTTACAAGCCTGCGACCAGCTCGTTATGCAGTACAAAAAGTGTGACAAAATCATAGAATCTAAATACATGTGCGATGCTTCAGTTGTAAGACCCTCGTATGGACCTAAAATTTGACAGATTGAATTTCAGTGAGTTACACAGTTTTTTTTACATGATTCTTAAAGGTCAAATTTGAGTCAAGAGTAACACCTCAGTAAGTAAAATGGTTAACATTTTTATTTTTTTGTCATTAATATAGATATTTGGATAATCTGAATATTTATGCCTGTTTGTTTCCCATGAGTGAACATGACTGTATCGTCCACATATATGATGATATTTGTATTGCACACTGAGGGGAGATCATTGATGTAAATACTGAAAAGCAAAGGCCCTAATATAGAGAAGTCCCATGGTGCAGTCTGTAATGGGGGACAGTGTGTGATTTACCCAAACTCACTGTTTCCTGTCACTCAGGTATGATGTAATCCAATTTACTGTTTGATTAGACAGTCCAAAATTTGATAGTTTCTTTAACAGGATACTATGAGAGACAGTATCAAAGGCCTTTCATAGCATCATCATGGCATCATGACTGCTCTTCTTTAGGAGAGTTTTGATAACCGCAGTTTTCAAAGCTCATGGGAATGTTCCAGATTGAAGTGACATGTTAACTATGCAAACGACTGGTGAACATTTAGATGAACTCAGACTGGTGACGATCTCTTGGACAGTTTTGTCAGTTACAGGTGTAAAGTGAGTCAGCTCTAAGTGTCTAGGTCAGTGGTTCTTAACCTTGTTGGAGGTACTGAACCCCACCAGTTTTATATCCACATTCACTGAACCCTTCTTTATTGAAAAATAAAATATGATTTGTTTTTTTTCAAATTCAAGTCATAGGTATGTTTTACTGGTGCATAAAATGAACCATGCATTAACATCACAGTGTTCAAAGAAAAAAAACAATCCATGAACTCACAACAAATTGTACATCCCTTTCCACAAAGACAAGACCTTTTTTAATACTACCACACTGAAATGATTTTAACTTTTAACCTTATGTATTCCAATAATGAACTTATTGTATTTATGCTATTTATTATTTTTTTTTATCTCATCTGCAGTAGCTTTTAGCAGTCTGGTAATGCGGGAGCACAAGTGTGCTGGCATGTAATCCTAAACCAGGGGCGGGTGGTTCATGTCCCATCTGATTCCCGAAAGATTTTATAACGGACCAGCAATCTGCACAGATCTATGTCTTTGTCTGCTAGTTGTGCGTATGCCCAGAAATGTAACATATAAGACACTGGCCTCCTAACTCTATGTCAGTAGGTTTGAGTCCCAACCTGCTACAGACTAAGCAGAGTGGCGCAGCGGAAGCGTGCTGGGCCCATAACCCAGAGGTCGATGGATCAAAACCATCCTCTGCTAATGTTTGCTCTTCAGATGTTGCACAGGAGCTAATTATTATAGAAGGGAACTTGCCAGTTTAACATTACATTCCTATGATTTCATTAGACCTTTATGTAAATATGTCAAAGCCTTCTGTCAATTCTTGTCTGGAGTGTCATTTTGTCCTGGTAGTTTTCAACACAGCTTTTGGTAACATAGTGCACAAATCTCCTGAACAGGGACTTGAAACCTGGACCATCGTAACTGATTTACATTCCAAGGAATTAATAGAAAAAAAAACACTCAAGCCTTTTACATTTCATATGATTTCACATGCCAGTTTCTGGCACTTTGAGTAACTGTAAAGTGAGCACTAGTGATGGTCTAAACGAGTCGAGGCACGATACACGTATCATGCGCTGAAAGCGATGCCTCAGTCGAGCTGTGTCACTGAGCGTATCGCTTTAAGAAAAGTCATGTGACCGACACAGTGACTGTGTCGTATTGTATCACATTGTGTTCACTCTAATTTCACATAGAGATTATTGAACATGGGCTCAACTGTTATGTTCACATGGAAAAAGTAATATCTTGCACTTAGTTATGCAAACTCATTACAATGTGTTTCTTTTGTAATGTAGCTGCAGTACATTTTTTAAACCACTTTCCAACACAGCGTGATACAGTCTCGACACACAAGGGGAAAAGTGTGATACACACACTGAGGTATCATTTACCCATCACTAGTGAGCACAAGCAGAGGATACCAGAAGAGCCAGCTCTTTCCTAAGCTTCAAATCAATTTGTCCACACAGTTTTCCATGCAGAAAACAGAGCTTTTGTTCACATAATGTGAAAATTGCTTGAACAGGGACTTGAACCCTGTACCCTCAGATTAAAAGTGTGATGGTCTTCCATCTGACTCCCATGTGACTATGGTTCTGCATCTTGACAGTGCAGTTTACAAAGCTTTCTTTCAAACTTCATTAAACATAGTTATAAAAGTCTTTTTAAGGTCCCACCAAGATTTGAATGCAGATTGCTGGATTCAGAGTCCAGAGTGTTAACCATTACACCATGGAACCACATTACTGTGCAGGTTTGCTGGGAACGCAGCAGGAAAAAGCAGAAGCCATATAGGACAATAGCTCAACTTTAATGGTTTCTTATTGTAGTGGTCGTCACATCTACTTTATACGCACAAGTCTATGTAATCCTTCTGTCATCCAGGTCTGATACATAGTAAAAGCCAAATCTGTCAACTGGATAAAAAGTTGTAGGAGTGAAGACGTTTCACTTATTATACAAGCCGCTTATAAAGTTCTGGTCGAATTGCTGATGACCAATGCCTTACATCTATCTGCAGGGAGGAGCTAACTACACCGAAGGTGTAAATAGCTATTGTTTACAGTTTCATCTTAAATGGACCTGCATTCAGTCTTAAGGGGCCTAATGGCTCACTCCATTGTTCTCTATGTTTCCTTTGTTTGCTTTGGGTCTGAGAATGGAGTTATATATTGGGGACAGGTGATGTCTAAGGCCCCATTCCTATTCAAGGAAGGACTGTCTTTCTTAGCAAAAACTGCTTCTTTAACTCCCCTCTCAAACAATTTCTTTTCTCTGGCTAAGATCTGTACGTCACTATCTTCAAAGGAGTGGTTGGTGGCTTTGAGATGGAGATGGACGGTGGACAGGGGTCCAGTGGAGCTCTTGCGACAATATGGCTACATTCTCTTATGGAATGGCTGTTTAGTTTCTCCAATGTAACGCTCACTGCATCTTCACTACACTGAAGTAGACCACGTTACTTTGTTTGTTGGGCTTTGTTTGGGCTTGGGGTTTTGTCCTGTGGGTGTATTGAACAGTAAAGTGAGCACAACCAGTGTTCACTGCATCTGTGGAGCTATGCCAGAAGCACTTTCCTAACTTTCAAAATCTACTGAAAAACTAATTTGTTCAACCTGTTTTCCACGCAGAGTGAAAAGCTTTGCTTGCTCACGTAATGTGAGAATCACCTGATCACCACTTAGTAACTTAATCTTTGACGTAATGTTTTTGACCTTTAAGTAATATTGACAATTAGTAGAAAGAGAAAAGCGTTGGTGGTATAATGGTTAGCATAGCTGCTTCCCAAGCAGTTGACCAGGGTTCGATTCCCGGCCAATGCATGTTTTCCCAACATGGTAATTGTAGAGAACTGTTTCTGCTTATCTGTGCTACAGTCAAAATGCAAACCCTCATAATGACTCAATGTCCAGTTTATTCATGGACATGCACCATATACTTACTGTGTACATATAAGTTGCTACTAAGTAAAATTAGTAGAAAATCTCGAGTGAAATAATATGAAACACATCATGTGTTTTAAACGTACTGGAGTCTCTCTCCACACAGAAATCAGTTCAACTGTTTAGACCATTATTCTCTCAGGCAATTCCTCCTCAATGCACAGATGGAACTATGCCAGTAGAGACCCTACTTTTTCTCTCTTTCCTTTTGCTTAAAGAGCATAACACCTGAACAGGGACTTGAACCCTGGACCCTCAGAGTAAAAGCCTGAGGCTCTGCCAACTGAGCTACCCAGGCCCTGACCAGATGGAATTTATGAGGAATCAATAAAAAAAAAAAGTGGTCTTACACTTTGACAATGCAGTTTTCAATGTTCTCCTTCAAGCTTTATCAAGCATAGTTGCATAAGTCTTTTCAAGGATTTTCAGATTATCAGGCTAACACTCTCCCAACTGACCTTTCTTGGCAATAAAAAAATGACTCTGTTCATGTCTTGCACACAGTTCAAACAATGCAAATCAAGTGTACAAGATTAGCTTGAAGCCAAATTTCATTTGATTTAGCATGTCAGTTGTTGGCACTTTATTGAATAAATGTAAAGTGAGCACAACCAGTGTTCACTGCATGTGTGGAGTTATACCAGAAAAGCAATTTGTCCAGGCCGTTTTCCAGTGAAAAAACACAGGGTTGGGATGTGATAAGTATATTAAAGCACTGTTGATTCCCTGACCTGGAATCAAATTGGGCTGCAGTGGTGAGAGCTCCAGATCCTAGCCCAGTGGTTTTAACCTTGTTGGAGGTACTGAACTCCACCAGTTTTCATATCCACATTCACCGAACCTTTCTTTATTGAAAAATAAAATGTGATTTTTTTCAAATTCAAGACATAGGTATGTTTTACTGGTTACAAAATGAACCGTGCATTAACATCACTGTGTTAAAATGCATGAACGCACAACAACTCACATACATCCCTTTCCACAAAGACATGACCTTTTTTAATACTACCCACTGAAATTATTAAAATTTTTAACCTTATGTATTCCAATAATAAACTTATTATATTTATGCTATTTATTATTTTTAACATTTTAACACACACTCATCACCTAATTTCCATCAGGTACAATAATAATGAATATTTACTGCAAATCAGTGACTTCGGCTGTTGCCTTTGAGAGACCTGTTCAGAAATGCGGCTTCACCTTTTTCCACTCTCATGTCATTTTCACAGCAAAGTCTGTTCTGTGTTTCATGCCGCGTCTCATTTCACCAAAGTGCCCTTAAATGCGCCGTTCGAACAGCGCATTTAAGGTCATTTAAGTCCCTAAGGGCATTTAAGTCAGGCGGGTACTTCAACCCACACTTCGAACAGTACATCGAACGGTGCATTTGGCGAAATGAGACACGGCGTCAATTTGAGAAATGTACCCGCCCGACTTAAATGAGCCTTTCGAATGGTGCATTTAAGTCGGGCGTCTGGAGACACTCGCAGTCTGCGAGTCCATTCGCGGTGACAGCATCTGACGCTATAGAATTAAGAAAGAAATGACACGACAAACCATCACGACAGTCACAAGTTGATACTGAGTGACCAAATAAGTGCGTGTCTTGACCTCCACCAAACCCCTGAGACTGACTCACCGAACCCAGGTTAAGAACCACTGGTCTAGGTGTTGTGGGGTTGATGGCATTTTTAATGCCCTGAACCTTGTTATTATTAAGAATACTGCAAACTCATTGCAGTGGAAATGGAGAGTTTGTTATTCTGTTTACTGCTGAAAACAGGACTTTACACTCTGGGGAAGAACACAGGAGCACAACCAGAGCTGAGAGCAGTGTACACAGGGCAGACTCCATCTTAAAAGCTCAAATCCTCTCAAGTGTCTGTGTCTGCTCCTCTCTTACAGTCTGGCTCCTCTCACACCTCTTGATGCTTTTGTGATTGTGTGCGGTCTTTGCTGAAGTTCAGAATTAGACAGTGTTTCCCTCTAGTGGACATGTACAGTACTGCTGTTTTCTCTCAGAGGTTTTTGTTCAGAGTCTGTGGGTTTCCTGTCACTGTGGGCCTCACAGCACAGTAGTACACAGCAGAGTCTCCCACTGCAGCAGACGACAGGAGCAGAGAGACGTTTTTACTTTCCACTTCAAACTTTAGTCCTTTTACTTTCTCTGTTATTGACATTCCATTTCCAAAATGTGAAATCAAGAATTCTGGAGACTGTCCTGGATATTGTCGATACCAGAAGAAATAATCACTGAGCATTGGTTCTTTGTAATAAGAGTATCCCAGAGACACAGAGGAGCCTTCTGAAGCACAGACCTCAGGCTTTAGAGCAGTGAGCTCTTCACATCTGACTCCTACATGAAAACAAATGAATGTAGAAGTTAGAACATATTTCCTGCTGCTTCTTGCTCTGTGCTTCACTAAGTGTTGAGTGGATGTAATAAAGTGTGAACATAGGTTTCAATAAGACTTACCACTCAACAAAAGCAGGAGCAGTGCTGCCATTAAAGGAAACATGTGTCCAAAACACAGCTGAGTGATCCTCATGTGAACTTTCTGAAGTCTGCTTAGATTCTCACACTGACAGTTGGCTTTGCTGCGTCTGTGTTTAGTCTGAAGCTTCACAGAGAGTGTCTCCCTCTAGTGGAGCTACTGCAGTATTGTGTTGTCTTTGCTCCAGAGGTTTTTGTTCAGAGTTTTGGTGTTTCCTGTCACTGTGGGCCTCAGAGCACAGTAGTACACAGCAGAGTCTGTCACATCCACATCCTGGATCTTCAGAGAGACAGAGTTGTCCTTCAGCTCAGCATCAAACTTGGGTTTTTTGAACTCTGGAGAATTGTTTTCTGTTCCAATTGTGTCTCGCCGCAAAATGTACTTTGGAAAATCACAATATTTCTGTCTGTACCAGAACAAATAGTAGTTTTTTCCGCTGTTTCTTAGAAAAGTGCACTGTATTGTGGCTGTGTGTCCCTGAGTGACAGAGTCTCCTTGTGGCTGGGTCACTGTGTCTTCTCCTTTACACTCTGGGGAAGAACACAGGAGCACAACCAGAGCTGAGAGCAGTGTACACAGGGCAGACTCCATCTTAAAAGCTCAAATCCTCTCAAGTGTCTGTGTCTGCTCCTCTCTTACAGTCTGGCTCCTCCCTCAGGTCTCTCTGTGGCTGTGACACTGATGCAGTTGCAGGTCTCTAAATACATGAGCTCAGACAGAATCTGTTGTTTTTTTTCTATCAGTTTTCACTTTTTTCAATAGTATAATAGTATTTTTATAATATAGATGAAATAGTTGGGGCAGCTGGGTTAGAAATCAAACATCTGGTGTGAAGAACATTCAGAGAAATCCAAGCTCAATCTTTCTAATCATGTAAGAAACACAAGAGGTTATTGACAATGTAAACTGATTGAAATGGATCAATGTGCAGTAGTAAAAAGTACTTCATAGTAGAGCTCTTCCCTTCACCTCATCTGAAATCTTTCATTCATAACAGCGACTTTCCCCCTGTATGAACATGAACATGAATACATCAGGTGAAAAACACTTGATATATTTGTTCCAGGTCAGAGCAAAACTGAATTTCCACCTACATTTTCCTACAGTCCCTGGACAAGTTGATGTTATAAATGGTGAACATGCAAATAACATGTAATTTATGTGAAGTCTAAATACAATAAGACAGTGTTTCCCAACCACCGGCCTGGGACCGGTCCCGGTCCGTTACGCTTTTGCTACCGGGCCTCACAAAAACAGTAAATCATTTATCAGCGGCCGCATCTTCTCCGACGTAACTTTCGCCCGTCCCTCATGACACATAATAAGCTCGTCTGTAGATATATAATGAAAATCCTGATAGGAAATCACCACATAAATCCATTTGATACAACGGCGAGTTTATTATATCTGTGCTAGATCTGCTCTAGTCTCCGCGGTGAAGTATCATGTATAAAACATCAGACACGTTGCCCAAAACTAGACCCACAAGCTCGTGAAAATGCCAAAACAAAAGTCTTTGGAGCTTTTTTGCAAAGGGGAAAAGGCCAAACTGAGGAGCCAGAAGAGGAGCAGGAGTCCTGCTTAAAATCTGAGTTTGTCTGTAGAGGTGACTCTCATGCGCCCAGTCCACGTCATATGTGGAGAAAAGTGAACGAGGCAATGAAACCTTCAAACCTGCTTTGGCACATGGAGACTAAGCACCTGGATTCAAAGATAAGACTTTAGAGTTTTTTTTAAAGAAACAAAAGTAAACAAGAAGGAAAGAAACAAGAGCAGGGCTCCCACAGATTCAGTGGTATAGTGAGTTGTATTTTTATGCGCTGCGCCCCGGCTTGACTTTCAGGATGATTTACACTCCTGACACCAGCTCATAACACAATATCGAAGGTGTGAGACAATCATGGCATTTAAATATGTAAATGTCAGGTCTGAGAGGTACTGAGGGGCCTGGCTGGGGAGAGACTTGTAAGTGAGGAGCAGAGTCTTGTTCAGGATCCAGTATTTAATGGGAAGCCAGTGCAGGTTGGACCAGGGCTGTTGAATATGGAAGTTGGGTCCATATTTTTGTACGATTTGTCCAAGGGGGAGAATGTAAATGATAAACAGAAGTGGACCGAGCACAGAACCTTGTGGTACACCTGGGTGGATGAGAGAAGAAAGTGAGCGGGAGCCATTGAGAGAAATGAACTGTTGTCTGTTGAAAAGGTTTGACTGAAACCAGGACAGTGCAGTACCAGTCAGTCCAGTGTATTTGGAGAGGAAGTCGAGGAGGATGGAGTGGGAGAGGTGTAAATCTAGCCGATAAGTCTTGGAGGATGAGTGTGGTGATTCTTCTGTGTGCAGCTCTGAGTAGGCTGTTTGTGATCTTGATTAGTGCCTTTTCGGTGCTATGATGGAGTCTGAATCCTAATTGGAACAGTTCATAGAGCTCATGGTTGGGCAGATGATGATGTGGCAGGTGACGGCACCTGCCTTTGCCTTTGTACATTGCATAAAGTGAACCATGGGTATTTTTTGCCTTTTGTAAAAGCCTTCTTAGGGACAAACATTACAAATTGGCCTTGGCTATAAATGTTACAGTATGTTACACGTCTAATGTTGATTCTTGCCCCTATTTCTGTTTAGTCTGAAGCTTCACAGAGAGTGTCTCCCTCTAGTGGAGCTACTGCAGTATTGTGTTGTCTTCGCTCCAGAGGTTTTTGTTCAGAGTTTTGGTGTTTCCTGTCACTGTGGGCTGCAGAGCACAGTAGTACACAGCAGAGTCTGTCACATCCACATCCTGGATCTTCAGAGAGAAAGAGTTCTCCTCAGCCTCAACTTCAAATCGCTCTTCATGAAACTCTGGAGATTTGATTGTCTTAGACCATGTTGATGATAATTTCCTTTTCTTCATCATGTGTTCAGGAGCTCCTCGTCCTTCTTGCTTGTACCAGAACAGTGTTGGAGCAGAGTAGCTGGTTTTAAAAGTGCACTGTATCGTGGCTGTGTGTCCCTGAGGGACAGAGTCTCCTTGTGGCTGGGTCACTGTGTCTTCTCCTTTACACTCTGGGGAAGAACACAGGAGCACAACCAGAGCTGAGAGCAGTGTACACAGGGCAGACTCCATCTTAAAAAGTCCTCAGAAGTGTTTCTTTAAGTTGGTGACACTCTTTGCTTCTGTGCTTCTTTCTTGCTTCAGTCTCACTGCCCTTTTTGGAGGATATGCTCCTCCCACACTTCACTGTACAAGTCTCACAGTTGCAGATTCTTGTTAGATAAGTTTGTTTTACACATAAGCTGTATATATAATGAGAGATTTAAATGTGGAGGTGATGTACAGATGTTTAAGAAAATATTGGGCTCAACAAAGTGAACAGCCTGAAATAGTGACAAAGTATCTCCAGATTTACACTGTTAAATGTTCCCATAAAGCTGATATATTCAGAGCCTGTGTGGTGTGGTGTCAAGTCTGGGTCTGATTCTGACTGAAAATAGTCACATTACATGTGGATGAAGTCAGAAGCACTTCTGTCCTGAGAGCCCACACCAGAGGTTTCACTAGAGATACTCTGTGTGTGTGACTGACAGGAGCCCAATAATCCACCACGTGCTCATTTATCTGCTGTGTTTAGTGCCATGTGCAGTACGAGCTTTCACTTCTTCACTTTTGTTTAAATCAGATTAGTCTTATTTGTATTTTACTGACTTTGGTGTTATTTTTACTTCCATCATTAAAAACCTGGAGCAAAAACAAAGCCCCAGTGAAAGGCTGTTTTAGGTCGTTTTCACACTGCCACTATTAGGTGGACAGAAAAGAGCAGTCACACAGTCTCACTCTGGACCACAGTAAACGACCGGTCCAAGAGCGCTTCAAACAGGAGCTTTTGGAGCGGATCCACTCACAGTCTGGAGCGGGGAGAGTGTGAACACAGCCGACCTCGGGCCGACCTGTGCAGTCTGCTGTGACAGTAAAAATGATTGAAACTGGGAAAAAAAGCGTTAAGATCATGTATATTTGTATGAATGGGAGCCACAGAACTGCTTTATGACACCTTCATCTGACAAGGCAGTTTGGATCAACTTAATATCAGCGACAGTCTCCTCCTGCCTCTGTCTGCACAGGTGAGTCTGAGTCTGTCTGCACAGGTGAGTCTGAGTCTGTCTGCACAGGTGAGTCTGAGTCTGTCTGCACAGGTGAGTCTGAGTCTGTCTGCGCAGGTGAGTCTGAGTCTGTGTCTGTGTCGTTTTCTCTGATTCTCTGTTGTCATCAGCTCGTACAGTCTCACATATCAGTATTTAGACACAGGTGAAAGAAAATACCACGGCGTATAGGAAAAGTGAGAGTGTGTGTTCATGGGGCTCTGTCCGCTTGAAGCATGTTGTCATAGAAATAATTTCTGAAGTCTGCTTAGATTCTCACACTGACAGTTGGCTTTGCTGCGTCTGTGTTTAGTCTGAAGCTTCACAGAGAGTGTCTCCCTCTAGTGGAGCTACTGCAGTATTGTGTTGTCTTTGCTCCAGAGGTTTTTGTTCAGAGTTTTGGTGTTTCCTGTCACTGTGGGCCTCAGAGCACAGTAGTACACAGCAGAGTCTGTCACATCCACATCCTGGATCTTCAGAGAGAAAGAGTTCTCCTCAGCCTCAACTTCAAATCGCTTTTCATCAAACTCTGCAGATTTTGTTGTTGGAAACCATTCTGATCCTCCTTTGGATTTCTTCATCATGTATTTAGGAGCTCCTTGTCCTTGTTGCTTGTACCAGAACAGATATGCAGTATCAGAAGTTTGAGAAGTTTGAAACTTGCACTGTATTGTGGCTGTTCCTCCCTGAGTGACAGAGTCTCCTTGTGGCTGGGTCACTGTGTCTTCTCCTTTACACTCTGGGGAAGAACACAGGAGCACAACCAGAGCTGAGAGCAGTGTACACAGGGCAGACTCCATCTTAAAAGCTCAAATCCTCTCAAGTGTCTGTGTCTGCTCCTCTCTTACAGTCTGGCTCCTCCCTCACGTCTCTTTTCACAGCAGTGGTTCAGTGGTTCAGTGGTTCAGTGGTTCAGTGGTTCAGTGGTTCAGTGGTTCAGTGGTTCATATGTTCACTCTCCAACTCGACTCCAGTTCATACTGTTGTCAGGGATGTGTCATGTATCACTATTGGTGTGGCCCGGGACAGTGCACGACATTATAATGACATTAAAAAACAGGTATGATATATGGTTCCAGGTTATAGCAAAGATACTAATTACCACCTGTATTTCCTGGAAAAGTCTGATGTTAAGTAAGAACAGTTTGGTGTAGGTGGATGAAAGACCTGTAAACATAAGGTACATACATCAAAATACACGGGTGCACCAGATGAGAGGAGATGAGTGAAGTTGAATAAAGACGAGCTGTAACTGTCCGTGTTGTTCTATTTAAGCAGGACATGGACACGCTGAGGGCAGGTAGAAGTTACACATCTGTACGGGGGCGCCATTACGGGATAAATAATCTTTGGTTCGTCTCATAAAGAAGGAGGAAAAAAAACATAAGGACGACAGCAGCAACAAGTTTGAACAAAGATGCCAAAAAGGGTTGTAAATGCAAACAACAAGTAAGGATGGAGTCTGCTTCAGCTTTGTGTATCAGTGACTGCAGGGAAAGAAAAAAACATTACACTGGAAACCAACATCATCTTCACAAAAACTAAAACTCTTTATGAAACATTATAGTGGAACACACCAGGACGAAGAGGGCGCGGTCAGAGGAGAGAGACAAAAATGAGGTTTTTTTTACTTCACGGATTTCATTTATCACACGATATTTTTGGAACCATAAACGAGGGGAACACTGTATACAAATCCTCTTTCTTTCACACATTCACTGATGGTGCAAACTTGCTTTGACATGAGCCATTTCTTTGTCACATGTGCAAACATTTGAAAACTTGTGCATGTTATAATCTAATTTGGCTTTAACTATTCCACTGACTCATGGCAACAATAGAAAAAGCTGATTTATCGAAAGAAGTTTTACATTTTGGACTCTGCTGCGCTCTCCTCTAGAGGGCGCCCTAGTGACTTGAGTTGTTTTTTTCTGAGCTCAGGAAAAACTGGCGGACATCGATAGTCAGTACTGATATTTATTGTGCTGCTTCAATCTCTGTGTGCTGTTTTTGAACAGACTAAGTCAAACATAGTCATACCTCTGCGTGTTTATATACTAATTATTTTACATCCCAGATAGCAACATTTATCATTTCTGATCTTTACTTGAACTGAACATACATTTGAGGAACTTGATATGATTTAAAAAATGTATATGGTTATCATGCCACCAGAAGAAGCAAGACAAATATCAGATGTTGTATTGACTCAAAAACTCCATATCAGCCCAAACTGTTGTGTCCTCTGTGCATGAATCCTGTGTGAGTGTTTGGTGTTGGTCGAGGGGGGAGATGGGCTCCTGTCAGTCTGCCCCAGGACAGCTGTGGCTACAGTAGTTTGTTACCACCACAGAGTGTGGAGAGACTGAATAATGCACAGTAAAGTGTCTTTGAGTGTCCAAAAAAGGTCTTTTTCTTGTTCTTCAGTGTGTGAGAGCATTATGTGAATGTGGTTTTGCTCATGGTGCAGAAGTGCTTCATTTACAATGACACAGTTTCTCTTTGCTTCTGTTTTATTCATTTCACAGCAAAGGTCAAGCAGTGAAATAGTGGAATGACAATCACTACATTCACCTGCTCGCTGACAAGAACAAAACTCTGGCCTACTCCCATTTGGTAAAGTTTACAGACTGTGACTGTGAGGGTCATGATCTGAAACTCTCAGGTGAGTTGTTTCTTCTCTATATTAACTAAAGTTTTGTTGTATGTGTTGCTGTTTTTAAAGTCATAATAGTTATAGCTCTGACCAGAATCAGAATAAGTTTTATTGTCATTGTCATTGAACAGAATTCACAAACGAGGAACTTGCTTCAGAGTTTTGGAGCAACATGAAACAAAGAATAATATAAAGTGATGGAATAAAATAAGGCCCTGCATTAAAATAAGGTCAATAATAGACTTTGATATAAAAATACAAAATTACAGAGAGAAGAGAACAACAGAGCAAAGAAATGAGTGAAAACAGCTTAAATACAGATTGTTTAAAGTGACACTGACACATGTTATATAGTGATAGGTGTTTATATAGTGACAGGTGTTATATAGTGACAGGTGTTATATAGTGACACGTGTTATATAGTGACAGGTGTTATACAGTGATATATTCTTCTGATCATCTCCACTGTCTTCTGGGCGTTGAGCTCCAGGTTGTTGTCACTGTCCCAGGTCACCAGCAGGTCCACCTCTCTCCTGTTTGTCAGACTCATCTCCGCCTGAGATGAGCCTGATGAGAGTGGTGTTGTCTCAAACTTGATCAGCTTCACTTAGTGGTGGTTGAAGGTGCAGCAGTCTGTGTACACGGAGAAGAGGAGGGAGTGAATTGGGGTGATGGAGTGACACATCATGGCTGCAGCCTGAGGCCATGGCATAAATCTAAATAAGAAAGAAAAGGGGATAAAATAAAAACTCACAGCTCTTACTTACTGAATGACTATTTTTTCTTTTTCTTTTTTTTTATTTATTTGACTGGGACAATGTGTATTAATGGACAGAAATGAAACAACATGAATGTGAATACACCAGATTATATCCAAAGTCTCATTTCCGTCTGTTGTCCCAGGGGCTGGGGTCATGAAAGGGTCAAGTTAAAATTGCAAACTACATTCACCGCACAGTTCAAATAGTTGCACATTATATACTATTGCACAGCTCCCATAATTACACCATACAAATATTGCACATTCCAGTCATTACACAGTCCCATTATTTCACTCAGTTTGACTCATTCAAGTTACTTTCTACTCCCTCCTCCTTCATATTTGCTCATAGATGCAAATCTGTCTCTGTGGAACAGTAAAAAAATCACATTGTCACTATAGATGAAGCATGTTTGGTTTGACCATAACCAGTTTTCATTTGAGCTTTAAAAGATCTGTATGTGGGACATTCTCTCAGGGCGACTGGGAGACGATTCCACAGGTTCCTTCCTTTGGACAGATACATTCTGACCAAAGGTGATCTGTCTGTGGAGATCAGCAGGTCACTTCTGGAGGAGGCTCGTGTGGTCCTGGCTGAATTGTCTTTATATTTAATGTTCTCCTTTAAAGGTGGTGGTGCGAGGGAGTGTAGGACCTTGTAAATTAGACAAGCTCTTTTAAGTTTGACCATGTTGTTAAAGTCCAGTAGTTTATGCTTTTTCAGAATGTGACAGTGATGGTGGGAAATGGGTTTTTGGTCGAGTATTTTTAGGCCTCTTTTATAGAGGTTTTCAATGGTTTTAAGTGTTTGGGGCAGGCAAGAGACTAAGTTGTTAAACAATAATCTATGTGGGAGATGATCATAGAATAGACGTTTTTGGAGAAGACTCATGTCAGACAAAGACAAAGAGTTAAACAAAGTGCCAAGAATGTCTCAAGGTCCCAGCTGTATAACAGGACCAGTGAGCTCTGAAGTGAACAGAGCAAGTTTTAGTTTGATAATAATACTTGACAAAACTAAAAAATGTCTTACTGCAAATCATATAGAAAAAAATTCAAATTTAAAAATATAATAGAATAAAATGACATGGTGGGCATATTACAAACAAAAAACACAAATAAAAAACTTCTCCTCAACAAGAGCTTTAAAAAAAAACATACTTAGTTCAATGAGAAAACCTCAGTTTATAAAATAATGTCATGTTAGGGTTGGTGAATGTGTTTCTCACACATGCTCTGAGCTCCAGGTTCAAACTCTCTTTAGTGTGAGATTTGACAATTTACTCAACATATGGAAGTGTCATAATGTTATGGCTCAATGAAGCAGCTTTCTGCGATAAACCTTCACAAAAAACTGAACAAACAGGAGACGTCTGCATGTACTCTGTAATATGAACTCCCTCTAGTGGACATGTGGAGTAATGCTGTTTTCTCTCAGAGGTTTTTGTTCAGAGTCTGTGGGTGGATCTGGATTCGGACTTTAGTCTGAAGCTTCACAGAAAGTGTCTCCCTCTAGTGGAGCTACTGCAGTATTGTGTTGTCTTCGCTCCAGAGGTTTTTGTGTTCAGAGTTTTTGGTGTTTCCTGTCACTGTGGGCTGCAGAGCACAGTAGTACACAGCAGAGTCTGTCACATCCACATCCTGGATCTTCAGAGAGAAAGAGTTCTCCTCAGCCTCAACTTCAAATATCTTGTCATTAAACTCTTTAGATTTAATTGTCGGAATCCAGTCTGATTGTGATTTACTTTTCTTCAGCATGTATTCAGGAGCTCCTCGTCCTTCTTGCTTGTACCAGAACAGAGTTGGACCAGAGCTGCTGGTTTTAAAAGTGCACTGTATTGTGGCTGTGTGTCCCTGAGTGACAGAGTCTCCTTGTGGCTGGGTCACTGTGTCTTCTCCTTTACACTCTGGGGAAGAACACAGGAGCACAACCAGAGCTGAGAGCAGTGTACACAGGGCAGACTCCATCTTAAAAGCTCAAATCCTCTCAAGTGTCTGTGTCTGCTCCTCTCTTACAGTCTGGCTCCTCTCACACCTCTTGATGCTTTTATGATTGTGTGCGGTCTATGCTGAAGTTCACAATTACACAGTGTTTCCCTCTAGTGGACATGTGCAGTACTGCTGTTTTCTCTCAGAGGTTTTTGTTCAGAGTCTGTGGGTTTCCTGTCACTGTGGGCCTCACAGCACAGTAGTACACAGCAGAGTCTCCCACTGCAGCAGACGACAGGAGCAGCTCCACTCCACGTCTGCTGTCCGAGAGTTTAGCCGAGAGTCGTGTGTCTGATCGAACAGACACGTCCGGCCTCGAAGAATTCATTCCAGAGACATAGAAGAGGAACTGAGGAGCGTCTCCAGGATTCTGACGATAAAAGAAGAAATCATCTCCTGCTGCTGTAGGTGCTGAGGTTTGATAGGACCACAGACACCATGAAGCCTTCTGAGACAGACTGCTCCAGGCTGAGAGGAGAGAGGACATCACCGCTCACACCTGAAAACACACAGGGCTCAATGAGGAACTAACATGGAGATACACATCTACTCTATTTAATATTAAGCTCATAGAGACACAGGAATATTAAGTTCTGTGCAGAAGACATAAGTCACCTCCACATTTACAGTAAAGCGTGTAGTTGTGTAGTTAAAAAAAATAAGTTAGTTTGTTCATCGCAGCTGTAGTAAATGATGAGAAAAAAAGAATGAGACCTGTTAGAATGGAGACGAGCAGCAGAGGACAGAGGGACATGGCTCTGAGACGCTCCATGCGATCTGAGGACTTTGCACTTGGATCCTCACAGACCTGAAGATGGAAGACGTTTGTCAGCACAGTCACAGTCTCACTCAGTGTCTCCCCCTGGTGGATTTCAATGGCATTTTCACAAAAACTGTAATTAAAATAAATAGTGGAGATTCTGTAAAATGCTGAAAAGTAATAGATACAAGACCTGATTTAGATAGATAAGAAATATTACAGAAAAAAGTGTGGAGGCCTGAAGTGACTCCTAAATATCTCCAGTTCAACCCTGTTCCAGAAAATCCTTATTATATAATCAAATATATCTTCACAACATTAACAGACAGAAGTCATAACAAAGTGGTTTTTTGATTTTCAGAACATTTGATCCAACAGTTCTGCTGTGACAAAGCTGCTTTTAGGGTCAGAGATGAGCCCAGAACAACACCCAGGGTTAAAGTTATTCATGACCTGGGAGATTTCTGTTTGGTTTATGTGACTCCAGACTGAGGCTATGAAGGAAGAACAAACAGGTCCAGAAACCACTTGGACTCTTCACTGATTCAAGAGATTTTCAGAAACTCATTTGCACTTTATTTTAGGACGCCTCATTTTCACGCACAGAGGAACATCTCAACGACATTAGCGTCTTTTCCAAAGCAGTGATGCACGTGAAGCTCGACCAGAGACTCCTGCAGCTCGGGTGGATCATTGAGGTGATTTTGGATTTCTTTGGATAACTCGTAATTCTCTGATTGTCAGGAGTTTATGACAGTTAAAGTTACAGTTATATTGTTCAGCCTTAAACCTGGTTATAGACTGAGGATTATTTTGGTTTGTGTTGCCTCAACTTTTTGAAGAACTATTTATGGACCAGTGTCTCTGTTCTGCCAGTGCTAAATAAAACTTGAGAAACTCTTGGTTAAAAAGAGTTCAGATTGTGTTAGCTTAATTGTCGGACTGACAATATTCACCTTTTTTTTTTTTTGTGAAGTTATAAAATCCAACTGTGAAACAGACATCGGTCAATAACAGACGGACAGATGAAACAACGATCATAGAAAACAAGCAACAGTATGACTTCAGAGAGAACAGATCAACATCAACTGTGTTGGAATCAAATGAGGAAATAAAGTCGTCACATGGATGAGAGCAGAGAGTAACCATGTGACCAGGGTCTGTGTTGATTTAAAGAAGGCCTTTGACACAGTCAGTCTGTCATGATCCCTGCCTGCTCCTCCCTCCTGTGTCTGCTCTGCCCCTCCCTCACCTGCCTGTCTCTGGAGCTGGGCGAGAGTTCCTGACTCCTCCCACGTGCACCTGCTTTTCATCAGCATAATCAACACCACCTGCGGGAGGATAAGAGGAGCCAGGACTCTCTCTCTCAGTGCGAGATCGTCTGCCTGTTCACTCACTGTTCGTCTGCCTGGTGTCCTGCTCGTGTCCTGCTCGTGTCCTGCTCGTGTCCAGCTCGTGTTCAGCTCGTGTTCAGCTCGTGTTCAGCTCTTGTTTCCTGCCCGTGTTGTTCGTCTGCCCTGTTTGTCCTGTTCGTGTCCTGTCCCTGCCTTTGTTCCCCGCTCGTGTTCCCGCTCAGCACCCTGCCTCCCTGCAACTGCTCTGGACTCCCGTCTCCGACCCTGTCTCCCGGTACCCGGCTGTATTCCTGTCTCATTTGTTCCCTGCACCTCTGGACCCTGACCTGCACCCCTGCACTCAGCTCCTCATATGTTCTCCTGTCACTTGTCTTGTGTCTGTTCTGTCAATAAACACCCTTAAACTTGCCCCGAGTCCCTCATCTTTGGGTCCGCCTCACACCCCACACATTACGACAGAACGATCTCGCCATCCATGGACCAAAGCAGACTCGGGGGCCGACAGTACTCGGACTCAATTTCCCACCTGCCTGCCCTGCTTACCGGCCGGTTCTCTGTTCCTGGCTGGCCCAGTTTTGTTCCGCCTGACCTGTCCCACTCCGGCCCTGGACCGTTGTAGCTCCCGCTGGACACAGCCTTCCGTCCAGGGACCTCTACGTGTCTGCTACCCCAAATCTGGACTGTTGTGGCTCCGCTGGACACAGTCTTCTGTCCAGGGACCTCCACATGTCCTTTGTTTTTTTAATAATTCCGGCCTGATGTAGCTCTCCACTGGACAATGTTCTCCGCCCAGGGGGACCTCGTCGTGCCTCCCTGATCCTCGTCCTGATCTTCGTCCTGATCCCTCGTCCTGCTCCTTGCCCTGTACCTCGCCGCGAGTGGACCTCAGGACATTCTTTTTTTTTTTCCCACATTACGACACAGTCACAATATATATAACATCTTAGGATGGAGAGATGTGGTATTAAAGGTGGGTTTTGGAATGATTAAGAACCTAAAGGGAAACAAAAAAACAGTTTGTACAGATGTGGACGACGGTGATCATCACCTTAATGTTTCATGAACATGTGAATAGCTCCCTGCAGTGGGTTCACATCCTGAACTGCACCAGATAAAGACGTTTTAAAATCAGTCACAGACAAAAGCTCCAGTAAAGATTTCAGACTGTAACGACTGAGACAGAACAGAAGGGGGACAAGGACTGACCCCTGAGGGTCAAGAAAACTGCAATAAATCCCAATGACTTTGACACAGGACTGGGAGCAGAATCAAAATTTGATTTATCAGGCACCTTTTCCAGACACTACATGCATTTAAAATACAGTTTTAGCATTTAAAAAAACTAACAAATTTAAAGGGCTGTGAGAGCAGCAGAGCAGAGACAGACTGGAGTTTAGATCTGGAGCAGTGAGAAGAAGCAAGTTCTACCACTGGAGGCTTTTGTGGAGCAGACTCAGAGAGTGTCTCCCTCTAGTGGAGCTACTGCAGTGTTGTGTTTGTCTTTTGTGCTCCAGAGGTTTTTGTTCAGAGTTTTGGTGTTTCTGTCACTGTGGGCCTCAGAGCACAGTAGTACACAGCAGAGTCTGTCACATCCACATCCTGGATCTTCAGAGAGAGAGAGTTTCTCCTTCAGCTCAGCATCAAACTTGAGTTTGTCAAACTCTGAAGATTTGAATGTGGTTCCAGCAAACATTTTTTCATCATGTATTGATGATCGCCTCGTCCTTCTTGCTTGTACCAGAACAGATATGGATTGGTAGAAGTTTTAAAAAGTGCACTGTATTGTGGCTGTTCCTCCCTGAGGGACAGAGTCTCCTTGTGGCTGGGTCACTGTGTCTTCTTCCTTTACAACTCTGGGGGAGAACACAGGAGCACAAACCAGAGCTGAGAGCAGTGTACACAGGGCAGACTCCATCTTAAAAGCTCAAATCCGCTCAAGTGTCTGTTAGTCGTGCTCCTCCTCTCTTACAGTCTGGCTCCTCTCCTCCTCTCAGGTCTCTTGTCACAGCAGTGGTTCAGTGGTTCAGTGGTTCAGTGGTTCATCGTGGTTTGTTTGTTCAGTCTCCAACTCGAC
The DNA here is from genome assembly GCA_019594935.1 of Periophthalmus modestus. Lineage (NCBI taxonomy): Eukaryota > Metazoa > Chordata > Actinopteri > Gobiiformes > Gobiidae > Periophthalmus > Periophthalmus modestus. The sequence continues at coordinate 12,976 of JAIEZT010000486.1, read as the reverse complement.
TCCAGTTCATACTTGTTGTCAGGGATGTGTGATGTATCGGGTATCGGCTGATATTGATATTTGATACTGATATTTATTGTGCTGCTCGATTCTCTGTGTGCTCTTTTTGAACAGACTAATGAGTGAAAAAAGGGAAACAGCATCTTAGGATTTTAAAGAAAAATGTAATATCGATATGTGCAAATATATTATCAGCTACAGTAGTTTGTTACCACCAGAGGAGTGGGAGAGATGAATAATGCACAGTAAGTGTCTTTGAGTGTCCCAGAAAAGGTCTTTTTCTTGTTCTTCATGTGTGTGAGAGCATTATGTGAATGTGGTTTTGCTCATGGTGCAGAAGTGCTTCATTTACAATGACACAGTTTCTCTTTGCTTCTGTTTAATTCATCACAGCAAAGGTCAAGCCAGTGAAATAGTGGAATGACAATCACTACATTCACATGCTCGCTGACAAGAACAAAAACTCTGGCCTACTCCCATTTGTAAAGTTTACAGACTGTGACTGTGAGGGTCATGATCTGAAAACTCTCAGGTGAGTTGTTTCTTCCTATAGATTAACTAAAGTTTTGTTGTATGTGTTGCTGTTTTTAAAGTCATAATAGTAGTATAGCTCTGACCAGAATCAGAATAAGTTTTATGTCTTTGTCATTGAACAGAATTCACAAACGAGGAACTTGCTTCAGCGTTTTGGAGCAACATGAAACAAACATAATATAAAGTGATGGAATAAAAATAAGGCCCTGCATTAAAATAAGGTCAATAATAGACTTTGATATAAAAAATACAAAAATATATACAGAGAGAAGAGAACAACAGAGCAAAGAAATGAGTGAAAACAGCTTAAATACAGATGTTTAAAGTGACAGTGACACATGTTATATAGTGACAGGTGTTATATAGTGACAGGTGTTATATAGTGACAGGTGTTATATAGTGATATATTCTTCTGATCATCTCCACTGTCTTCTGGGCGTTGAGCTCCAGGTTGTTGTCACTGTCCCAGGTCACCAGCAGGTCCACCTCTCTCCTGTTGTCAGACTCATCTCCGCCTGAGATGAGCCTGATGAGAGTGGTGTTTGTCTCAAACTTGATCAGCTTTACAGAGTGGTGCCTGGAGATGGCAGTAGTTGATGGACACAGAGAAATAGGAGGGGGAAACGTCCACAGCTCTGTGGAAATCCTGTGGTGATAGTCTGAGTGTCCAAGACATTTTTTTTTCTCTAGATGCTCATTCTCACTTCAGTCCATCAGTAAGTCGTGTGCTCCACCTGCAGGTGGAGTTGGGAAGAGCAGAGAGAGTCTGTCCTGGAGCAGAGCAGGGAGGATGGTGTTAAAGGGGCAGAGCTGAAGTCCACAAACAGGATCCTGGAGCAGGTTCCTGGGGCGTCCAGGTGCTGCAGGATGAAGAGTAGGGCCAGTTTATCTCGACCCTCTACAGACCTGTTTTGATTCTGTAGGTGACTGCAGGGGTCGCAGGAGGGAGGAGGTGATGGACTTGAGATGGGACAGAAACAAAGGTTCAAAAGTTTGTATTTACTACAGTCGTCAGAGCCAGTTCAGGACCTGTTCTTTGTGTCCTGCTGTAGTCTGGACATGAGTCTGATCTGGACATGTAAAACATAGTGACTGTGATGTCTCACAGCATTCATGTCAGAGGCCTTGGTATCAGGAGTGACAGACAGACATAGCTACAGCAGGTGTCTCCCACTGCAGCAGACGGACAGGGGAAGGGACACATGGAGAGTGTCTGCTTTCTTTACTGATTTGGTTTATAATTTAACATTATCATCCCATTTCCAGTGTAAGAGAGGAATATTTTAGGAGGTTTGCTTGAATATTGTCGATACCCAAGAAGAAATAATCATCATATCCTGGTTCTTTGTACTAAGAGTATCCCAGAGAGACAGAGGAGGCCTTCTGAAGCACAGACCTCAGGCTTTAGAGCAGTGAGCTCTTCACATCTGACAAGACTCCTACATGAAAACAAATGAATGTAGAAGTTAGAACATATTTCCTGCTGCTTGTCTTGCTCTGTGCTTCAGTAAATGTTGAGTGGAATGTAATAAAGTGTGAACATAGGTTTCAATAAGACTTACCACTCAACAAAACAGAACAGCAGGAGCAGTGCTGCCATTAAAGGAAACATGTGTCCAAAACACAGCTGAGTGATCCTCATGTGAACTTTCTGAAGTCTGCTTAGATTCTCACACTGACAGTTGGCTTTGCTGCGTCTGTGTTTAGTCTGAAAGCTTCACAGAGAGTGTCCTCCCTCTAGTGGAGCTACTGCAGTATTGTGTTGTCTTTGCTCCCAGAGGTTTTTGTTCAGAGTTTGGTGGTGTTCCTGTCACTGTGGGCCTCAGAGCACAGTAGTACACAGCAGAGTCTGTCCCACCATCCATCCTGGATCTTCAGAGAGAGAGTCTTCAAAATTTATGTTCAGCTCAGCGTCAAAACTTGTTTTTTTCAAACTCGGAAGATTTTTTTGGTTGAATTGACCAACCATTATTTTATCATGTATTTAGGAGCTCCTCGTCCTTCTTTCTTGCTTGTACCAACAGATATGGACTTGAGTCGCTGGTTTTTAAAAAGTGCACTGTATTGTGGCTGTGTGTCCCTTAGTGACAGAGTCCTCCTTGTGGCTGGTGTGTCTTCTCCTTTACACATGGCTGGGGGAAGAACAGAGGAGCACAACCAGAGCTGAGAGCAGTGTACACAGGGCAGACTCCATCTTAACAAGTTTCCTCAGAAGTGTTTCTTAAGTTGGTGACACTCTTTGCTTCTGTGCTTCTTCTTGCTTCAGTCTCACTGCCCTTTTTGGAGGATATGCTCCTCCCACACTTCACTGTACAAGTCTCACAGTTGCAGATTCTTGTTAGATAAGTTTGTTTTACACATAAGCTGTATATATATAGAGAATTTTAATGTGGAGGTGAGGTACAGATGTGTTAAGAAAATATTGGGCTCAACAAAGTGAACAGCCTGAAATAGTGACAAAGTATCTCCAGATTTACACACTGTTAAATGTTCCCATAAAGCTGATATATTCAGAGCCTGTGTGGTGTGGTGTCAAGTCTGGGTCTGATTCTGACTGAAAATAGTCACATTACATGTGGATGAAGTCAGAAGCACTTCTGTCCTGAGAGCCCCACACCAGAGTTTTCACTAGAGATACTCTGTGTGTGTGACTGACAGGAGCCCAATAATCCACCACGTGCTCATTTATCTGCTGTGTTTAGTGCCATGTGCAGTACGAGCTTTCACTTCTTCTTCCTTTTGTTCAAATATCAGATTATTAGTCTTATTGTATTTTACAGACTTTGGTGTTATTTTTACTTCCACCATTAAAACCTGGAGCAAAAACAGCCCCAGTGAAAGGCTGTTTTAGGTCGTTTTCACACTGCCACTATTAGGTGGACAGAAAAGAGCAGTCACACAGTCTCACTCTGGAACCACAGTAAACGACCGGTCCAAGAGCGCTTCAAAGCGCAAACAGGAGCTTTTGGAGCGGATCCACTCACAGTCTGGAGCGGGGAGAGTGGTGAACACAGCCGACCTCGGGCCGACCTGTGCAGTCTTGCTGCTGGACAGTAAAAAAAGGAGTGAAACTGGGAAAAAAGCGTTAAGATCATGTATATTTGTATGAATGGGAGCCACAGAACTGCTTTATGACACCTTCATCTGACAAGGCAGTTTGGATCAACTTAATTCAGCGACAGTCTCCTCCTAACTCTGTCTGCACAGGTGAGTCTGAGTCTGTCTGCACAGGTGAGTCTGAGTCTGTCTGCCAGGTGAGTCTGAGTCTGTCTGCACAGGTGAGTCTGAGTCTGTCTGCACAGGTGAGGTCTGAGTCTGTGTCTGTGTCGTTTTTCTCTGTTTCTCTCTGTTGTCATCAGCATCGTACAGTCTCACTATCAGTATTTAGACACAGTGAAAGAAAAGAACAGACCACGGCGTATAGGAAAAGTGAGAGTGTGTGTTCATGGGGCTTGTTAGGATGATTTTTTCATATAACATGGTCAAGATCATTACCTGAAATATATGTTTGTCTGTGTGTGTTCTACGTGGAAGTGCATGTGTACTCTGAACTTAAGATTAGCTAATACCTGTTTGCTGCAGTGAACATGTGCGGCTGCAGCAGCTCCTAGCTAACTCAGCAAGTGACCTTTGTATGTGTTATCATACGCTAAACACAGATAAGAGGTCTATATAAGAGTCATTGTAGAGATGTAAGAACAGGAGACCAGGAGACAGGAGACAGTCCTTGTCTTCCATGATGCATGAATAAAAACTAAATGATGCAACTATCTGAGCCTTCCCGATCTTCTGCTTTTGTCGAGTCATTTCCTGAAGCCCACAGATGGCGCCCAACGTGGGGCTATGAAAGGAGCTTGAAGGGGCTCCTTGAACACGGGGGCTTGGCAGGGACTCGAGACTACTGGGGCCTCCAACGTGGAGACCAGACGACAACTTGAGACTTCTTGAGAATCCTGACGGCAGAAAGCAAACCATCGATGTGGTCTGGCCTCCATGACCAGGAAAGGCAAAAGGTCAACTCTCTCCTCCACAACGTCTGAAGGACAAACAGGGCAAGATGCTACGACAAGAGGGTACGACAGAAGCCTTTTTAACAGAAATTCTGTAATTGACCACACTAAAGTGAAGAGTTCGACGACGTTGTGTAAGCTTGATTATGATGATTGGGGACAATCCAAGGTGTCGCCTTTGACATGCAGAGAGACACAATAGAGGACACTGTCACAATGGCATCTCAAGGACGAGAAGACAAGAGTTTCTCTACAACTTTGAGCCAGACGTTACACTACATGTGACCGACACAGAGACACAATCGACATCAGCCGACGGTGATGCCACAGCAGACCTTTGTTCTGATGACCCCCTGCCCCCAGATGCAAACTTTTGAAGTGTTTATGTTGAAGTGTTTATGAGGACTCAGTGAGGAGTCATGATCTATGTGTTTTTATGATGTTTTTTGTTGTTTTTATGGTGATAAAATGTGGGTATTTATCAAATAGGGGTTGTTAGGATGATTTTTTCATAACATGGTCAAGATCATACCTGAAGTATATGTTTGTCTGTGTGTGTTCTAGCGTGGCATGTGTACTCTGAACTTAAGAGATTAGCTAATACCTGTTTGCTGCAGGTGAACATGTGCGGCTGCAGCAGCTCCTAGCTAACTCAGCAAGTGACCTTTGTATGTGTTATCACATACGCTAAACACAGATAAGAGGTCTATATAAGAGTCATTGTAGAGATGTAAGAAGCAGCGAGACAGGAGACAAGGAGGGACAGTCCTTGTCTTCCATGATGCATGAATAAAACTAAATGATGCAACTATCTGAGCCTTCCCGATCTTCTGCTTTGTCCCGAGTCATTTCCAGTGAAAGCCCACAGGCTCTGTCCGCTTGAAGCATTTTGTCATAGAAATAATTTGCTGAAGTCTGCTTAGATTCTCACACTGACAGTTGGCTTTGCTGCGTCTGTGTTGAATCTGAAGCTTCACAGAGAGTGTCTCCCTCTAGTGGAGCTACTGCTAGTATTGTGTTGTCTTTGCTCAGAGGTTTTTTTTCAGAGAGTTTGGTGTTTCCTGTCACTGTGGGCTGCAGAGCACAGTAGTACACAGACAGCGAGTCTGTCACATCCACATCCTGGATCTTCAGAGAGAAAGAGTTCTCCTCAGCTGCAACTTCAAATCGCTTTTGATCAAACTTTGGAGATTTGAATGTCTCCAGCCATTTCGACGATGATCTAGTTTTCTTCTTCTTTATTCATCATGTATTCAGGAGCTCCTCGTCCTTCTTGCTTGTACCAGAACAGTGTTGCACCAGAGTAGCTAGTCTGAAAAGTGCACTGTATTGTGGCTGTGTGTCCTTGAGTGACAGAGTCTCCTTGTGGTGGGTCACTGTGTCTTCTCTTTACACTCTGGGGAAGAACACAGGAGCACAACCAGAGCTGAGAGCAGTGTAAAACAGAGCAGACTTCATCTTAAAAGCTCAAATCCTCTCAAGTGTCTGTGTCTGCTCCTCTCTTACAGTCTGGCTCCTCCCTCAGGGTCTCTTGTCACAGCAGTGGTTCAGTGGTTGGAGTGTTCGCTCTCAAAACTCGACCCCAGTGCATGTTTTGTCCTCTCTGCATGAATCCTGTCTGTGAGAGTTTGGTGTTTGGTCAAAGGGGCAGATGGACGAGCCAGTCTGCTCCTGTGAGTCGGCCCCAGACACTCTGTGGGCTAAGTTCTCACCCCATCGAGTGTGGACAGAGATAAATAAGTCAGTGAGTGCAATTATATATAATATCATTCATTTTATTTAACAGCACCTTTCATGACAATAAGGCACTTTACAACATTAAAATACAACAGGTAACAAATACAATCTAGATCACAGAAAATTAACAGGTGGGTTTTGAGTCTGTATCTGAACATGTGCAGAGAGTCTGGCTCTTTTCCCAACCAGTTCCTCCTCTTTTTCCTCCACACTTCCACTAACTCTCAGTGAGTGTCCTTCACAGCTGAGTGGAGGTTCCTTCATTAGACTCAGAGCTTTGCCTCTTTACCCTGAAAGCACAGCCACAAAATGTTGCCAGTATCAAAGTTTCACATTAAAGTCGTCATTTTAATACCTCAGGGGCACATGTCACGGCTGGTGCTTATAACATGGGTCAAACATATTATTAATGAAAGTAATAAGGTGTTTTCCTGCACCATAAAGATACAGATTTTTTTTTTTTTGTTCATTTACAGTCTCACCATTGATTCATGTTAACACATCTCACTAAACATGCGTCTTGTCTGTCTGGCTGCTGCCCGGTGTTGTGTTCCTGTTTTCAACTCTAAGCATGGAGTCCTCTAACTATTAGTTTTGTTGTGTATTTGGAAATGTGCCAAGGACGACACGAGTCATCTTACATCTCATCGTTTTCAAACTCCAGAGTGAGCTGCGTAAAAAGCGGACTCTTGGCCCTGGGATTGTGTGCTCAACTCTATTCCATCAGTGGTATATGTGCCTCCTTAGTTGGGTTAAGTTTCATTGCGCTGTAGGACTAATGGTAACGTCCCCATTCATCTTTTTAGGTGGTGGTCAGTGGCAGCAGCAGCACAGGGCACGCCGCCTCTGCTGCTTTGTCTTATGCTTTGTCTTGTTTTTTTCTGCTTTCTTGCCTCACCTTTGTTGTCTTTTGATTTGCTCAATGTGAATAAAATTATACTTGTATTTTATCATCTAATATAAATGATATGTTTAAAGTGTGTTAGACTTGGAAGTAGTTAATATGGTAAGGTCATAGGGGGGTAGTCTCACGCCCACTCATGAATGTAAGACTGTGTAACCAAACTGAGTCAACAACTGAACCTGGGAAAGCAATAAATGGGTGGGGTGAAAGGTTAAAAGATGCAAAACCTGAACAGGGGGTCCAGGAGATGTTTCTGTGGAAAGATACGAGTGCTATTGTTAAGAAACAATGTCTGAGTTAAATCCCCGGTGTGACGTCCCCCTGTGGTGAGGTTCGTGGCTGGTGATGGTGATGTCGTCACAATCCGATTTTACAAAAATCATATAAACCATGTGTCACATTTGGCTCCGGGTCAGTTTCTCTCCCAGTGACTTGGGTGGCCAGAATAAAAAGAATTTCAAAATAAAAGTTCTGAAGTCCGTATGAAAATAGCCCTAATACAGTGTGGCGTAACCTTGTTGGAGGTACTGAAGTTCGGGCGATACTTCGATAGACACATCGAAGGTGCATTTGTCGAACTGGGACACGGCGTCCTGTTAGGAGACGCTCGCAGTCCGCGAGTCTATTGTGATACTGACGTCACTAACATTCTTCTGCAGCACAGGCACTTGAACAAGCAGCGTGAACCTGCACCAGTGATGGACAAGCGTAACTCATCACGAGTCATATGAGTCGGGTCTTGGACCTCCGCGTCCGAACCCCTGAGACTGACTCACCGACTTCGATCGAACCAGGTTAAGAACCACTGATCTAATGTATGAAGAAAAATGTTGTATATTTTTTTATCCTATTCTGGTTCCCCAATTTTCAGTGGATTGAAGTCATTAAATGTCTTAGCCATTTTGTACGTCTCTGTTTGAAAAGAGAGCGACGTCTTTAGTCCTGTGTCTGGATCAAACCATTTAGCTCCTTTAGGAGTTGGTCTCGGTCCTTTAATTATAACCTCCTGGCTTCGACCGAAAGTCCAGTTTAGAAAACTGCTTGAGCTTTAAATATGTATCTTCCTCCATTTATGGGGCCAGACACGAAAGAAAAAAGTGAATTGCTAAAGTTTGACTTACTAACTCTAAATTGTAGTTTGCGGGCCCTATTCTGCGGGAGGTTACAAGAATCCCTGGGCTCAGGAGCGCCCCCTAACATAAGGCAGGGGGGGAATGGTGAGTGCCCGATTCACCCGGCGGCCCTATTCACAGCCGCATAATGTGCTCAGTCTTAAAGGGTTTAACAACAGCAGCTGAGCTAAAAGCACAGTCAGTCCGCGGTGAGGGCACGCGCCGGTCTCTTCTCAGGATTCAAACTAAAAATTCAGCGATTTTGAGTAAAAAAAAGAATAAAATTGCAATGTTAAAACAGAAGTAACTTTATAGTCCAAATCACTGGATAAATATTACTATTTCATCTTTTTTTCTCTGTGATGACCTGCCTAACTGCCTCACTGGTTAAATCATGTGGTCTAATTAATGTATGTCATGTGTATGGAAGTACGTCATGAGTCTGAATAAAAGAGAGCCCCGAGAAGAGGAAAGCTGAAGAGAAAGCGTTGGAGACAGAGACCGTGTGGTACACTGTCCGTGTCTTCTTCCCTCTGATCAGAGAAGGAAAAAGTCTAATACTTTGTCTTGAGGTCTTTTTGTGTGGTAAAACAGCGCGTTGAGAACAGAGTTTTCTTGACACTCAATTACTTCATTGGTCTACGGTGAGGTCACCCTGTAGTGGTGCTGTCCTGGGCCTGAGCTCGGACTGGTGCACCTGAGCTCTGTGCGTCCAGCTGAATTTTGGCCCTGTACCTGGTCTGACGGGCGGTGGGGTTGGGCTCGGCAAACACTGAATAAACTGAATGAGAGTGTATGGTTTGCTAAGGGCTGTGTTTTGCATTGCCGGCAGTGAGTCAGACACTGTTCCTGGTGCATGTTGGTCTGGGGCCAGGGCTGCCCTTTGTTCACTGGTTCTGTTCATTATATTTATGGACAGCAATTTCTAGCACAATTAGGGGACTGGACAGGGTCCGGTTCGGCAACCACAGGATCTCATCTCTGCTGTTGGCTCATCGCGCCAGGCACTGCAAGCACGGGGGCAGTTTGCAGCTGAGTGTGTGAAGTGGCTGGGAGCTGGAGAATCAGCTCTGCCAAATCGAGGCCATGGTCCTCAACTGGAAGAGGTGGTTTGTCCTCTCCAGGTGGGGGGTGAGTCTCTGCCTCAAGTGGAGGAGTTCAAGTATCTCAGGTCTTGTTCACGAGTGAGGGAAGGATGGAGCGTGAGATTGACAGGTGGATCGTTGCAAGAGTCTGCAGTGATGCGGTCGCTGTATCAGACCGTTGTGGTAAAGAAGGAGACGAAAGGCAAAAGCTCTCGATTTACTGGTCAGTCTATGTTCCTACCCTCATCTATGGTCATGAGCTCTGGGTAAATGACCGAAAGGACAAGATACAACTGGCCAAAATGAGTTTCCTCCGCAGAGTGACTGGGCGCTCCCTTAGGGATAGAGTGAGGAGTTCAGTCTCCACGGAAGGAGGTCGGAGTAGTAGAGCCGCTGCTCCTTTACGTCAAGAGGAAACCAGCTGAGGTGGCTCGAGCATCTGCTCAGGATGCCCTCCTGGAACACCTCCCTAGGGTGTGTTCTGGGCATGTCCCACCAGGAGGAGGCCCAGAGGAAAACCCAGGACCGCTGGAGGGAGACTATGTCTCTCTCTGGCTGACATGTCACCAGCATAGCCACCAAGAGCTGGAGGACATGTCTGGAGTGAGGGAAGTCTGGGAGTCCCTGCTTAGAACTGCTGCCCCAGCCCTGGATAAGCAGAAGAGGTATATAGGTCGGAGGTCAATGATCAACTTGTTGTCGTGTCATCTGACCTCCGGGTGTGTGTCTTGGACACTCGGGTGAAGAGAGGGCCAGAGCTGTCAACCGATCACCACCTGGTTGTGAGTGGCTTGGATTGATTCACTGGGCAGAGGAGGAAGCCGGACAGACCTGGCAGACCCAAGCGTATTGTGAGGGTCTGCTGGGAACGTCTCTGGCCACACCCTCTGCCACTGCTCACCTTTACTACTACTCCAGTTTTAATTATTAATCATATTAATATGATCAATAATAATAATTATAAAATTATATATATATATATTATATTATATATATATATATAAAGCTTTAAATGATTGTAGCGCTGTTGACTGTCTGGATGGAGATGTCACACATCCAACGCACTTTTTAATGCATCACACAAGTTTAGGCAGACAAAAAGGAAGAAATAATAACATAAAAATGTTAATGTTAATAATTAAAGCAGAAAAATGTATTTCTACAGTCGTCAGAGCCAGTTCAGACCTGTTCTTGTCCTGCTTCTGTAGTCTGGGACATGAGTCTGATCTGGACATGTAAACATAGTGACTGTGATGTCTCACAGCATTCATGTCAGAGGCCTTGTATCAGGAGAGAGACAGACAGACATAGCTACAGCAGGTGTCTCCCTCTGGTGGACATGTGCAGTACTGATGTTTTCTCTCAGAGGTTTTTGTTCAGAGTCTGTGGGTTTCCTGTCACTGTGGGCTTCACAGCACAGTAGTACACCTCACAGCAGAGTCTCTCACTGCAGCAGACAGACGACAGGAGCAGAGAGATGACGTTTTGACTTTTTCCACTTCAAACTTTAGTCCTTTTACTTTCATTGTCATATGAAATTCCTTTTCCAGAAATGTGAAATGAAAGAATTCTGGAGATTTTCCTGGATATTGTCGGGTATACCAGAAGAAATAATCACCACTAACGTTGGTCCTCTGTAATAAGAGTATATCCCAGAGACACAGAGGAGCCTTCTGAAGCACAGACCTCAGGCTTTTAGAGCAGTGAGCTCTTCACATCTGACTCCTACATGAAAACAAAATGAATGTAGAAGTTAGAACATATTTCCTGCTGCTTCTTGCTCTGTGCTTCAGTAAGTGTGAGTGGATGTAATAAAGTGTGAACATAGGTTTCAATAAGACTTACCGCTCAACAAAAGCAGGAGCAGTGCTGATGCCATTAAAGGAAACATGTGTCCAAAAACACAGCTGAGTGATCCTCATGTGAACTTTCTGAAGTCTGCTTAGATTCTCACACTGCAGTTGGCTTTGCTGCGTCTGTGTTTAGTCTGAAGCTTCACAGAGAGTGTCTCCCTCTAGTGGAGCTACTGCAGTATTGCGTTGTCTTTGCTCCAGAGGTTTTTGTTCAGAGTTTTGGTGTTTTCCTGTCACTGTGGGCCTCAGAGCACAGTAGTACACAGCAGAGTCTGTCACATCCACATCTGGATCTTCAGAGAGACAGAGTTGTCCTTCAACTGAGCATTTTGATCAAACTTGGGTTTTTTTGAACTCTGGAGAATTGTTTTCTGTTCCATATGTGTCTCGCCGCAAAATGTACTTTGGAAAATCACCATATTTCTGTCTGTACCAGAACAAATAGTAGTGTGTTCCGCTGTTCTTTGAAAAAAAAAAGTGCACTGTATTGTGGCTGTTCCTCCCTGAGTGACAGAGTCTCCTTGTGGTGGGTCACTGTGTCTTCTCCTTTACACTCTGGGGAAGAACACAGGAGCACAACCAGAGCTGATGAGCAGTGTACACAGGGCAGACTCCATCTTAAAAGCTCAAATCCTCTCAAGTGTCTGTGTCTGCTCCTCTCTTACAGTCTGGCTCCTCTCACACCTCTTGATGCTTTTGTGATTGTGTGTGTTTTTGTCTAGGCTGAAGTTCAGAATTAGACAGTGTTTCCCTCTAGTGGACATGTGCAGTACTGCTGTTTTCTCTCAGAGGTTTTTTGTTCAGAGTCTGTGGTTTCCCTGTCACTGTGGGCCCTCACAGCACAGTAGTACACAGCAGAGTCCCTCCCACTGCAGCAGACGACAGGAGCAGCTCCACTCCACGTCTGCTGTCCGAGAGTTTAGCCCGAGAGCCGTGTGTCTGTTTAGAACAGACGCAGCGGTTTTGAAAAGTTCATTTCCAGAGACATAGAAGAGGAACTGAGGAGTGTCTCCAGGATTCTGACGATTTTAAAAGAAGAAATCATTCTCCTGCTCTATAGGTGCTGAGGTTTGATAGGACACAGACACCATGAAGCCTTCTGAGACAGACTGCTCCAGGCTGAGAGGAGGAGGAGAGAATCATCACCGCTCCACACCTGAAACACACAGGCTCAATGAGGAACTAACATGGAGTACACATCTACTCTATTTCAATATATTAGCTCATAGAGACACAGGACAAAGGATATTAAGTTCTGTGCAGAAGACATAAGTCACCTCCACATTTACAGTCAAGCGTGTAGTTGTGTAGTTCAAAAATAGTTAGTTTGTTCATCGCAGCTGTAGAAATGATGAGAAAAGAATGAGACCTGTTAGAATGAGGAGACGAGCAGCAGAGGACAGAGGTGACCCTGCTCTGAGACGCTCCATGGTCTGAGACCGACATTTGCACATGGATCCTCACAGACCGAAGATGGAAGAACGTTATGTCAGCCAGTCACAGTCTCACTCAGTGTTCCCCCTGGTGACGTGGGAGGTTTATGTCAGAGAAGGGAATGGTCTCTTTTTAAACCAGTTTTGGTTCACAGTCGACCGACACATGGTTGTGAAACAGGGGAGCTCAGAAATACAGAGCTACACCAGGCGCGCCACCTGAAGTGAGTGGAGAGGAGAACACCTAAACAATATTCTATATATAAATAAAGTAAAATTTGTATGAACAGTTAGTCTGAAGTCAGGTA
>JAIEZT010000485.1:27500-35000 GCA_019594935.1 Periophthalmus modestus | reverse complement strand
GCGCACCGGAGCACTTTGCTTACCCGGGGAAGGCTCACTGTCACTGGGGTAAAATCGAGTGACCATGACCCCCCCCTGGAAGTCTTGGAAGTGGATCTCCAGGCCCCCGGCCACACTGGGCTTAACCGGGGAGTGTTCCTGGAGGTCTGGATGTTATTTTCATCCGTTTTTGGAGGTTTTTGGAGGTACTTTTAATTACAGGCAGTCCCTTGGAACTGTCTGAAATGGAGTGTCTCGCCTGAGCAGCGTTACAGTGCCCGGGCTGCTAACGCTGCTCAGGCTGATGGGACTTCCAGGCGCACCGGAGCACTTTGCTTACCCGGGGAAGGCTCACTGTCACTGGGGTAAAATCGAGTGACCATGACCCCCCCCTGGAAGTCTTGGAAGTGGATCTCCAGCCCCCGGCCACACTGGGCTTAACCGGGGAGTGTTCCTGGAGGTCTGGATGTTATTTTCATCCGTTTTTGGAGGTTTTTGGAGGTACTTTTAATTACAGGCAGTCCCTTGGAACTGTCTGAAATGGAGTGTCTCGCCTGAGCAGCGTTACAGTGCCCGGGCTGCTAACGCTGCTCAGGCTGATGGGACTTCCAGGCGCACCGGAGCACTTTTTGCTTACCCGGGAAGGCTCACTGTCACTGGGGTAAAATCGAGTGACCATGACCCCCCCCTGGAAGTCTTGGAAGTGGATCTCCAGGCCCCGGCCACACTGGGCTTAACCGGGGAGTGTTCCTGGAGGTCTGGATGTTTTTTTCATCCGTTTTTGGAGGTTTTTGGAGGTACTTTTAATTACAGGCAGTCCCTTGGAACTGTCTGAAATGGAGTGTCTCGCCTGAGCAGCGTTACAGTGCCCGGGCTGCTAACGCTGCTCAGGCTGATGGGACTTCCAGGCGCGCACCGGAGCACTTTGCTTACCCGGGGAAGGCTCACTGTCACTGGGGTAAAATCGAGAGTGACCATGACCCCCCCCTGGAAGTCTTGGAAGTGGATCTCCAGGCCCCCGGCCACACCTGGGCTTAACCGGGGAGTGTTCCTGGAGGTCTGGATGTTATTTTCATCCGTTTTTGGAGGTTTTTGGAGGTACTTTTAATTACAGGCAGTCCCTTGGAACTGTCTGAAATGGAGTGTCTCGCCTGAGCAGCGTTACAGTGCCCGGGCTGCTAACGCTGCTCAGGCTGATGGGACTTCCAGGCGCACCGGAGCACTTTTTGCTTACCCGGGGAAGGCTCACTGTCACTGGGGTAAAATCGAGTGACCATGACCCCCCCCTGGAAGTCTTGGAAGTGGATCTCTCCAGGCCCCCGGCCACACTGGGCTTAACCGGGGAGTGTTCCTGGAGGTCTGGATGTTATTTTCATCCGTTTTTTTGGAGGTTTTTGGAGGTACTTTTAATTACAGGCAGTCCCTTGGAACTGTCTGAAATGGAGTGTCTCGCCTGAGCAGCGTTACAGTGCCCGGCTGCTAACGCTGCTCAGGCTGATGGGGGACTTCCAGGCGCACCGGAGCACTTTGCTTACCCGGGGAAGGCTCACTGTCACTGGGGTAAAATCGAGTGACCATGACCCCCCCCCTGGAAGTCTTGGAAGTGGATCTCCAGGCCCCCGGCCACACTGGGCTTAACCGGGGAGTGTTCCTGGAGGTCTGGATGTTATTTTCATCCGTTTTTGGAGGTTTTTGGAGGTACTTTTAATTACAGGCAGTCCCTTGGAACTGTCTGAAATGGAGTGTCTCGCCTGAGCAGCGTTACAGTGCCCGGGCTGCTAACGCTGCTCAGGCTGATGGGACTTCCAGGCGCACCGGAGCACTTTGCTTACCCGGGGAAGGCTCACTGTCACTGGGGTAAAATCGAGTGACCATGACCCCCCCCTGGAAGTCTTGGAAGTGGATCTCCAGGCCCCCGGCCACACTGGGCTTAACCGGGGAGTGTTCCTGGAGGTCTGGATGTTATTTTCATCCGTTTTTGGAGGTTTTTGGAGGTACTTTTAATTACAGGCAGTCCCTTGGAACTGTCTGAAATGGAGTGTCTCGCCTGAGCAGCGTTACAGTGCCCGGCTGCTAACGCTGCTCAGGCTGATGGGACTTCTTCCAGGCGCACCGGAGCACTTTGCTTACCCGGGGAAGGCTCACTGTCACTGGGGTAAAATCGAGTGACCATGACCCCCCCCCCCCCTGGAGTCTTGGAAGTGGATCTCCAGGCCCCCGGCCACACTGGGCTTATGCAGGGAGTGTCCCTGGAGGTCTGGGTGCTATTTTAATCCGTTTTTTGGAGGTTTTATCGGGCCCCGTACGAGGCCCGCACGGCGCGGAGCTCCGGGCCCGCGGGAGCACTCTGTGAGTCCGGGGAGAGTGCACTGTCCCTGGGCACGATATGGGTGACTGTGACCCCCCCCTGGAAGTCTTGGAAGTGGATCTCCAGGCCCCCGGCCACACTGGGCTTATGCAGGGAGTGTCCCTAGAGGTCTGGATGTTATTTTAATCCGTTTTTGGAGGGTTTTATCGGCCCCGTACGAGGCCCGCACGGCGCGGAGCTCCACGCCCGCGGGAGAGCACTCTGTGTGTCCGGGGAGAGTGCACTGTCCCTGGGCACGATATGGGTGACTGTGACCCCCCCCTGGAAGTCTTGGAAGTGGATCTCCAGGCCCCCGGCCACACTGGGCTTAAGCAGGGAATGTCCCTAGAGGTCTGGGCTATTTTTAATCTGTTTTTGGAGGTTTTTGGAGGTTCTTTTTATCACTTTTAACTGTTGGAAATTTCACGAGAGCAGTGTAACAGTGCCCGGGCTGATAACACTGCTCACTCGGGGGAGGACCTCCAGGCGCACCGGAGCACTTTGCTTACCCAGGGAAGGCTCACTGTCACTGGGGTAAAATCGAGTGACGATGACCCCCCCTGGAAGTCTTGGAAGTGGATCTCCAGGCCCGCGGCCACACTGGGCTTAAGCAGGGAGTGTCCCTAGAGGTCTGGGTGCTATTTTAATCTTTTTTTTGGAGGTTTTTGGAGGTTCTTTATCTATGGGGTAAGGAGCCAGGGAATGCCCCCTCTCCTGGAGCTCCACTACCAGGGCCCAGGACACACGTATCTTACCCACAAAAAGCTCACTATCTCTGGGTAAGGAGCCAGGGAATGTGCCCTCTCCTGGAGCTCCACTACCAGGGCCCACACTCCAGGGAATAACACTAACACCTACACTAAGCTTAACACTCCTCTGGAGCTGGACTCCCAGGGCCCAGGCCATACTTATCTTACCCACAAAAAGGCTCACTATCTCTGGGTAAGGAGCCAGGAATGCCCCCTGTCCTGGAGCTCCACTACCAGGGCCCAGGCCAAACTTATCTTACCCACAAAAGGCACTACCCCTGGGTAAGGAGCCAGGGAATGCCCCCTCTCCTGGAGCTCCACTACCAGGGCCCAGGCCAAACTTATCTTACCCACAAAAGGCTCACTATCTCTGGGTAAGGAGCCAGGGAATGCGCCCTCTCCTGGAGCTCCACTACCAGGGCCCACACTCCAGGGAATAACGCTAACACCTACACTAAGCTTAACACTCCTCTGGAGCTGGACTCCCAGGGCCCAGGCCATACTTATCTTACCCACAAAAGGCTCACTATCTCTGGGTAAGGAGCTAGGGAATGGGCCCTCTCCGCTGGACCTCCACTACCAGGGCCCAGGACGCACTTATCTTACCCACACAGGCCTCACTATCTCTGGGTAAAGAGCCAGGCAATGTGCCCTCTCCGCTGGAGCTCAACTACCAGGGCCCACACTCCAGGGATAACACTGACACTAACTCCTACACTAAGCTTAACAACCCTCTGGAGCTGGACTCCCAGGGCCCAGGCCATACTTATCTTACCCACAAAAGGCTCACTCTCCCTGGGTAAGGAGCAAGGGAATGGGCCCTCTCCGCTGGACCTCCACTACCGGGGCTCACGCTCCAGGGAATAACACTAACACTCACACTAACCGTAAGCTTAACTCCCACCGTCCCCCGGAGCTGGATCTCCAGGGGCACACACGCACTTTACTTACTCACAAAAGGCTCACTCTCCCTGGGTAAGGAGCCAGGGAATGTGCCCTTCCAGAGCTGGGCTCCAGGCTCCAGGCCACACTTTTCTTACCCACACAGGCCTCACTATCTCTGGGTAAGGAGCCAGGGAATGGGCCCTCCCCTGGAGGTGGACTACCAGGGCCCACACTCCAGGGAATAACACTAACACTAACTCCTACACTAAGCCTAACTCCCACCCTCCCCCGGACATGGACCTCCAGGGGCACACCCGCACTCATCTTACCCACAAAAGGCTCACTCTCTCTGGGTAAGGAGCCAGGGAATGGGCCCCCCCTCAGCTGGACCTCCACTACCAGGGCCCACACTCCAGGGAATAACACTAACACTCACACTAACCTAACCCTAAGACTAACTCCCCCCCTCCCCCGAGCTGGACCTCCAGGGGCACACACGCACTTTACTTACCCACAAAAGGCTCACTCTCTCTGGGTAAGGAGCCAGGGCATGTGCCCTTCTCCAGAGCTCGGCCTCCAGGCTCCAGGCACACTTTTCTTACCCACACAGGCCTCACTCTCTCTGGGTAAGGAGCCAGGGAATGGGCCCCCCCTCAGCTGGACCTCCACTACCAGGGCCCACACTCCAGGGAATAACACTAACACTCACACTAACCCTAAGACTAACTCCCACCCTCCCCCGGAGCTGGACCTCCAGGGGCACACACGCACTTTACTTACCCACAAAAGGCTCACTCTCTCTGGGTAAGGAGCCAGGGCATGTGCCCTTCTCCAGAGCTCGGCCTCCAGGCTCCAGGCCACACTTTTCTTACCCACACAGGCCTCACTATCTCTGGGTAAGGAGCCAGGGAATGGGCCCCCCCTCAGCTGGACCTCCACTACCAGGGCCCACACTCCAGGGAATAACACTAACACTCACACACTAACCCTAAGACTAACTCCCACCCTCCCCCGGAGCTGGACCTCCAGGGGCACACACGCACTTTACTTACCCACAAAAGGCTCACTCTCTCTGGGTAAGGAGCCAGGGCATGTGCCCTTCTCCAGAGCTCGGCCTCCAGGCTCCAGGCCACACTTTTCTTACCCACACAGGCCTCACTATCTCTGGGTAAGGAGCCAGGGAATGGGCCCCCCCTCAGCTGGACCTCCACTACCAGGGCCCACACTCCAGGGAATAACACTAACACACACACACTAACCCTAAGACTAACTCCCACCCTCCCCCCCGAGCTGGACCTCCAGGGGCACACACGCACTTTACTTACCCACAAAAGGCTCACTCTCTCTGGGTAAGGAGCCAGGGCATGTGCCCTTCTCCAGAGCTCGGCCTCCAGGCTCCAGGCCACACTTTTCTTACCCACACAGGCCTCACTATCTCTGGGTAAGGAGCCAGGGAATGGGCCCCCCCCTCAGCTGGACCTCCACTACCAGGGCCCACACTCCAGGGAATAACACTAACACTCACACTAACCCTAAGACTAACTCCACCCTCCCCCCCCGAGCTGGACCTCCAGGGGCACACACGCACTTTACTTACCCACAAAAGGCTCACTCTCTCTGGGTAAGGAGCCAGGGCATGTGCCCTTCTCCAGAGCTCGGCCTCCAGGCTCCAGGCCACACTTTTCTTACCCCCACACAGGCCTCACTATCTCTGGGTAAGGAGCCAGGGAATGGGCCCCCCCTCAGCTGGACCTCCACTACCAGGGCCCACACTCCAGGGAATAACACTAACACTCACACTAACCCTAAGACTAACTCCCACCCTCCCCCGGAGCTGGACCTCCAGGGGCACACACGCACTTTACTTACCCACAAAAGGCTCACTCTCTCTGGGTAAGGAGCCAGGGCATGTGCCCTTCTCCAGAGCTCGGCCTCCAGGCTCCAGGCCACACTTTTCTTACCCACACAGGCCTCACTATCTCTGGGTAAGGAGCCAGGGAATGGGCCCCCCCTCAGCTGGACCTCCACTACCAGGGCCCACACTCCAGGGAATAACACTAACACTCACACTAACCCTAAGACTAACTCCCACCCTCCCCCGGAGCTGGACCTCCAGGGGCACACACGCACTTTACTTACCCACAAAAGGCTCACTCTCTCTGGTAAGGAGCCAGGGCATGTGCCCTTCTCCAGAGCTCGGCCTCCAGGCTCCAGGCCACACTTTTCTTACCCACACAGGCCTCACTATCTCTGGGTAAGGAGCCAGGGAATGGGCCCCCCCCTCAGCTGGACCTCCACTACCAGGGCCCACACTCCAGGGAATAACACTACACTCACACTAACCCTAAGACTAACTCCCACCCTCCCCCGGAGCTGGACCTCCAGGGGCACACACGCACTTTACTTACCCACAAAAGGCTCACTCTCTCTGGGTAAGGAGCCAGGGCATGTGCCCTTCTCCAGAGCTCGGCCTCCAGGCTCCAGGCCACACTTTTCTTACCCACACAGGCCTCACTATCTCTGGGTAAGGAGCCAGGGAATGGGCCCCCCCTCAGCTGGACCTCCACTACCAGGGCCCACACTCCAGGGAATAACACTAACACTCACACTAACCCTAAGACTAACTCCCACCCTCCCCCGGAGCTGGACCTCCAGGGCACACACGCACACACTTACTTACCCACAAAAGGCTCACTCTCTCTGGGTAAGGAGCCAGGGCATGTGCCCTTCTCCAGAGCTCGGCCTCCAGGCTCCAGGCCACACTTTTCTTTACCCACACAGGCCTCACTATCTCTGGGTAAGGAGCCAGGGAATGGGCCCCCCCCTCAGCTGGACCTCCACTACCAGGGCCCACACTCCAGGGAATAACACTAACACTCACACTAACCCTAAGACTAACTCCCACCCTCCCCCGGAGCTGGACCTCCAGGGGCACACACGCACTTTACTTACCCACAAAAGGCTCACTCTCTCTGGGTAAGGAGCCAGGGCATGTGCCCTCTCCAGAGCTCGGCCTCCAGGCTCCAGGCCACACTTTTCTTACCCACACAGGCCTCACTATCTCTGGGTAAGGAGCCAGGGAATGGGCCCCCCCTCAGCTGGACCTCCACTACCAGGGCCCACACTCCAGGGAATAACACTAACACTCACACTAAACCTAAGACTAACTCCCACCTCCCCCGAGAGCTGGACCTCCAGGGGCACACGCACTTTACTTACCCACAAAAGGCTCACTCTCTCTGGGTAAGGAGCCAGGGCATGTGCCCTTCTCCAGAGCTCGGCCTCCAGGCTCCAGGCCACACTTTTCTTACCCACACAGGCCTCACTATCTCTGGGTAAGGAGCCAGGGAATGGGCCCCCCCTCAGCTGGACCTCCACTACCAGGGCCCACACTCCAGGGAATAACACTAACACTAACACTCACACTAACCTAAAGACTAACTCCCACCCTCCCCCGGAGCTGGACCTCCAGGGCACACACGCACTTTACTTACCCACAAAAGGCTCACTCTCTCTCTGGGTAAGGAGCCAGGGCATGTG
>JAIEZT010000485.1:0-17500 GCA_019594935.1 Periophthalmus modestus | reverse complement strand
GCCCCCAGCCACACTGGGCTTAACCGGGGAGTGTTCCTGGAGGTCTGGATGTTATTTTAATCCGTTTTTGGAGGTTTTTGGAGGTACTTTTAATTACAGGCAGTCCCTTGGAACTGTCTGAAATGGAGTGTCTCGCCTGAGCAGCGTTACAGTGCCCGGGCTGCTAACGCTGCTCAGGCTGATGGGACTTCCAGGCGCACCGGAGCACTTTGCTTGCCCGGGGAAGGCTCACTGTCACTGGGGTAAAATCGAGTGACTATGACCCCCCCTGGAAGTCCTGGAAATGGATCTCCAGCCCCCCCATCGCACGGGGCTTAACCGGGGAGTGTTCCTGGAGGTCTGGATGTTATTTTTATCCGTTTTTTGGAGGTTTTTGGAGGTACTTTTAATTACAGGCAGTCCCTTGGAACTGTCTGAAATGGAGTGTCTCGCCTGAGCAGCGTTACAGTGCCCGGGCTGCTAACGCTGCTCAGGCTGATGGGACTTCCAGGCGCACCGGAGCACTTTGCTTGCCCGGGGAAGGCTCACTGTCACTGGGGTAAAATCGAGTGACCATGACCCCCCCTGGAAGTCTTGGAAGTGGATCTCCAGGCCCCCAGCCACACCGGGCTTAACCAGGGAGTGTTCCTGGAGGTCTGGATGTTATTTTCATCCGTTTTTGGAGGTTTTTGGAGGTACTTTTAATTACAGGCAGTCCCTTGGAACTGTCTGAAATGGAGTGTCTCGCCTGAGCAGCGTTACAGTGCCCGGGCTGCTAACGCTGCTCAGGCTGATGGGACTTCCAGGCGCACCGGGAGCACTTTGCTTACCCGGGAAGGCTCACTGTCACTGGGGTAAAATCGAGTGACCATGACCCCCCCCTGGAAGTCTTGGAAGTGGATCTCCAGGCCCCCGGCCACACTGGGCTTATGCAGGGAGTGTCCCTGGAGGTCTGGATGCTATTTTAATCCGTTTTTGGAGGTTTTATCGGCCCCGTACGAGGCCCGCACGGCGCGGAGCTCCGGCCCGCGGGAGCACTCTCAGTGAGTCCGGGGAGAGTGCACTGTCCCTGGGCACGATATGGGGTGACTGTGACCCCCCCCTGGAAGTCTTGGAAGTGGATCTCCAGGCCCCCGGCCACACTGGGCTTATGCAGGGGAGTGTCCCTAGAGGTCTGGATGTTATTTTAATCCGTTTTTTGGAGGTTTTTATCGGCCCCGTACGAGGCCCGCACGGCGCGGAGCTCCACGCCCGCGGGAGCACTCTGTGTGTCCGGGGAGAGTGCACTGTCCCTGGGCACGATATGGGTGTGACTGTGACCCCCCCCCTGGAAGTCTTGGAAGTGGATCTCCAGGCCCCCGGCCACACTGGGCTTATGCAGGGAGTGTCCCTGGAGGTCTGGGTGCTATTTTAATCCGTTTTTGGAGGTTTTATCGGCCCCGTACGAGGCCCGCACGGCGCGGAGCTCCACGCCCGCGGGAGCACTCTGTGTGTCCGGGGAGAGTGCACTGTCCCTGGGCACGATATGGGTGACTGTGACCCCCCCCTGGAAGTCTTGGAAGTGGATCTCCAGGCCCCCGGCCACACTGGGCTTATGCAGGGAGTGTCCCTGGAGGTCTGGGTGCTATTTTAATCCGTTTTTGGAGTTTTTATCGGCCCCGTACGAGGCCCGCACGGCGCGGAGCTCCGGGCCCGCGGGCACTCTGTGAGTCCGGGAGAGTGCACTGTCCCTGGGCACGATATGGGTGACTGTGACCCCCCCCTGGAAGTCTTGGAAGTGGATCTCCAGGCCCCCGGCCACACTGGGCTTATGCAGGGAGTGTCCCTAGAGGTCTGGATGTTATTTTAATCCGTTTTTGGAGTTTTATCGGCCCCGTACGAGGCCCGCACGGCGCGCGGAGCTCCACGCCCGCGGGAGAGCACTCTGTGTGTCCGGGGAGAGTGCACTGTCCCTGGGCACGATATGGGTGACTGTGACCCCCCCCTGGAAGTCTTGGAAGTGGATCTCCAGGCCCCCGGCCACACTGGGCTTAAGCAGGGAATGTCCCTAGAGGTCTGGGTGCTATTTTAATCTGTTTTTGGAGGTTTTTGGAGGTTCTTTTTATCACTTTTAACTGTTGGAAATTTCACGAGAGCAGTGTAACAGTGCCCGGGCTGATAACACTGCTCACTCGGGGGAGGACCTCCAGGCGCACCGGAGCACTTTGCTTACCCAGGGAAGGCTCACTGTCACTGGGGTAAAATCGAGTGACGATGACCCCCCCCCCTGGAAGTCTTGGAAGTGGATCTCCAGGCCCGCGGCCACACTGGGCTTAAGCAGGGAGTGTCCCTAGAGGTCTGGGTGCTATTTTAATCTTTTTTTTGGAGGTTTTTGGAGGTTCTTTATCTATGGGTAAGGAGCCAGGGAATGCCCCCTCTCCTGGAGCTCCACTACCAGGGCCCAGGACACACGTATCTTACCCACAAAAAGCTCACTATCTCTGGGTAAGGAGCCAGGGAATGTGCCCTCTCCTGGAGCTCCACTACCAGGGCCCACACTCCAGGGAATAACACTAACACCTACACTAAGCTTAACACTCCTCTGGAGCTGGACTCCCAGGGCCCAGGCCATACTTATCTTACCCACAAAAGGCTCACTATCTCTGGGTAAGGAGCCAGGGAATGCCCCCTGTCCTGGAGCTCCACTACCAGGGCCCAGGCCAAACTTATCTTACCCACAAAAGGCTCACTACCCCTGGGTAAAGGAGCCAGGGAATGCCCCCTCTCCTGGAGCTCCACTACCAGGGCCCAGGCCAACTTATCTTACCCACAAAGGCTCACTATCTCTGGGTAAGGAGCCAGGGAATGCGCCCTCTCCTGAGCTCCACTACCAGGGCCCACACTCCAGGGAATAACGCTAACACCTACACTAAGCTTAACACTCCTCTGGAGCTGGACTCCCAGGGCCCAGGCCATACTTATCTTACCCACAAAAGGCTCACTATCTCTGGGTAAGGAGCTAGGGAATGGGCCCTCTCCGCTGGACCTCCACTACCAGGGCCCCCAGGACGCACTTATCTTACCCACACAGGCCTCACTATCTCTGGGTAAAGAGCCAGGCAATGTGCCCTCTCCGCTGGAGCTCAACTACCAGGGCCCACACTCCAGGGAATAACACTGACACTAACTCCTACACTAAGCTTAACAACCCTCTGGAGCTGGACTCCCCAGGGCCCAGGCCATACTTATCTTACCCACAAAAGGCTCACTCTCCCTGGGTAAGGAGCAAGGGAATGGGCCCTCTCCGCTGGACCTCCACTACCGGGGCTCACGCTCCAGGGAATAACACTACCCTCACACTAACCGTAAGCTTAACTCCCACCGTCCCCCGGAGCTGGATCTCCAGGGGCACACACGCACTTTACTTACTCACAAAAGGCTCACTCTCCCTGGGTAAGGAGCCAGGAGAATGTGCCCTTCTCCAGAGCTGGGCCTCCAGGCTCCAGGCCAACACTTTTCTTACCCACACAGGCTCACTCTCTCTGGGTAAGGAGCCAGGGAATGGGCCCTCCCCTGGAGGTGGACTACCAGGGCCACTAAGCCTAACTCCCTGGATAGTGGGCGCCCAGCGGAGAGGGCCCATTCCCTGGCCCTTACCCAGGGAGAGTGAGCCTTTGTGGGTAAGATGTTATGCGGGTGGGCCCCTGGAGTCCAGCTCCTGGGGAGGGGGGGAGTTAGGCTTAGTGTAGGAGTTAGTGTTAGTGTTATTTCCCTGGAGTGTGGGCCCTGGTAGTCCCAGAGACTCCAGGGGAGGGCCCATTCCCTGGCTCCTTTACCCAGAGATAGTGAGGCCTGTGTGGGGTAAGAAAGTGTGGCCTGGAGCCTGGAGGCCGAGCTCTGGAGAGAGGGCACATTCCCTGGCTCCTTACCCAGAGAGAGTGAGCCTTTTGTGAGTAAGTATGAAGTGCGTGTGTGCCCCTGGAGGTCCAGCTCCGGGGAGGTGGGACGTTAAGCTTATTGGTTGTAGTGTGAGTGTTAGTGTTATTCCCTGGAGTGTGGGCCCTGGTAGTGGAGGTCCCAGCTGAGAGAGGGCCCATTCCCCTGGCTCCTTACCCAGAGGATAGTGAGCCTTTTGTGGTAAGAAAAGTGTGGCCTGGCCCTGGAGGTCCGCTTCTGGAGGAGTGGCCACATCTTAGGCTCCTTTACCCAGAGTGTGTATTCCCTGGAGTGTGGGTAAGGTCGTGTGCCCTGCTCACCTGGAGGTCCAGCACATTGCCTGGCTGGAGTTAGTCTTAGGGTTGTGTGAGTGTTGTTGTATTCCTGGAGATCCTGGGCCCTGGTAGTGGATGTCCATCTGAGGGGGGGCGGGGCCACCAGTCCCTGGCTCCTTACCTACGAGCCTAGTTGAGGCCTGGGGGGTAAGAAAAGGGCGGGCTGAGCCCCTGGGAGCGCCGGCTATGGAGAGAAAGGGCCACATGCCCTGCTCCTTACCCCAGAGAGTGGAGCCTTTGTGGGTAAGTAAAGTCGTGCGTGTGTGGCCCCTGGGTCCTAGGTACAAGCTTTCCGGGGGAGGGTGGGGGGTAGTTATTTAGGTTAGTGTGAAGTGGTTAGTGTGTATTTCTACCCTGGGTGTGGTTATCCCTGGTAGTGGAGGGTCCAGCTGGAGGGGGGGGCCCATTTCCCTGGCTCCTTACCACCAGAGATAGTGAGGCCTGTGTGGGTAAGAAAAGTGTGGGCCTGGAGCTTGGGCGGCCGAGCTCTGGGAGAAAGGGCACATTGGCCCTGGCTCCTTACCCAGACGAGAGTGAGGGACTTTTTGTGGGTAAGTAAGTGCGTGTGTGCCCCTGGAGGTCCAGCTCCGGGGGAGGGTGGGGAGTTTAGGTCTTAGGGTTAGTGTGAGTGTTAGTGTTATTCCCACCTGGAGTGTGGGCCTGGTAGTTGGAGGTCCCGCTGAGGGGGGGCCCATTCCCTGGCCTCCCTTACCCAGGACGAGAGATAGTGAGGCCTGTGTGGGTAAGAAAAGTGTGGCCTGGAGCCTGGAGGCCGAGCTCTGGAGAAGGGCACATGCCCTGGCTCCTTACCCAGAGAGAGTGAGCTTTTTGGGGGTAAAGTAAAAGTGCGTGTGTGCCCCTGGAGGTCCGCACCCCGGGGGAGGGTGGGGAGTTAGTCTTAGGGTAGGTTAGTGAGTGTTAGTGTTATTATTCCCTGGAGTGTGGGCCCTGTGGTAGTGGAGGTCCAGCTGAGGGGGGGCCATTCCCCCGGCTCCTTACCCAGAGATAGTGAGGCCTGTGTGGGTAAGAAAAAGTGTGGCCTGGAGCCTGGAGGGCCGAGCTCTGGAGAAGGGGCACATGCCCTGGCTCCTTACCCAGAGAGAGTGAGCCTTTTGTGGGTAAGGTAAAGTGCGTGTGTGCCTGGGAGGTTCCAGCTCCGGGGAGGGTGGGAGGTAGTCTTAGGGTTAGTGTGAGTGTTAGTGTTATTCCCTGGAGTGTGGGCCCCTGGTAGTGGAGGTCCCGCTGAGGGGGGGGGCCCATTTCCCCTGGCTCCTTACCCAGAGATAGTGAGAGCCTGTGGGGTAAAGAAAAGTGTGGCTGGAGCCTGGAGGCCGAGCTCTGGAGAAGGGCACATGCCCTGGCTCCTTACCCAGAGGAGAGTGAGCCTTTTGTGGGTAAGTAAACGTGCGTGTGTGCCCCTGGAGGTCCAGCTCCGGGGGAGGGTGGGAGTTAGTCCTTAGGGTTAGTGTGAGTGTTAGTGTTATTCCCTGGAGTGTGGTGGGCCCTGGTAGTGGAGGGTCCAGCTGAGGGGGGGGGCCCATTCCCTGGCTCCTTACCCAGAGACGATAGTGAGGCCTGTGTGGGTAAGAAAAGTGTGTGCCTGGAGCCTGGAGGCCGAGCTCTGAGAGAAGGGCACATGCCCTGGCTCCTTACCCAGAGAGAGTGAGCCTTTTTGGGTAGTAAGTAAAGTGCGTGTGTGCCCCTGGAGGTCCAGCTCCGGGGGGGAGGGTGGGAGTTAGTCCCCTAGGGTTAGTGTGAGTGTTAGTGTTATTCCCTGGAGTGTGGGGCCTGGTAGTGAGGTCCAGCTGAGGGGGGGGCCCCATTCCCTGGCTCCTTACACCCAGAGATAGTGAGGCCTGTGTGGGTAAGAAAAAGTGTGTGGCCTGGAGCCTGGAGGCCGAGCTCTGGAGAAGGGCACATGCCCTGGCTCCTTTACCCCAGAGAGAGTGAGCCTTTTGTGGGTAAGTAAAGTGCGTGTGTGCCCCTGGAGGTCCAGCTCCGGGGGAGGGTGGGAGTTAGTCTTAGGGTTAGTTGTGAGTGTTAGTGTGTTATTTCCCCTGGAGTATTCCCTGGAGTGTGGGTCCTGGTAGGTCCCAGCTGAGGGGGGGGCCCCATTCCCTGGCTCCTTACCCAGGAGAGTGAGGCTGTGTGGGTAAGAAAAGTGTGGCCTGGAGCCTGGGGCCGAGCTCTGGAGAAGGGCACATGCCCTGGCTCCTTACCCAGAGAGTGAGGTGGCCTTTTTGTGGTAAGAAGTGCGTGTGTGCCCCTGGAGGTCCAGCTCCGGGGGAGGGTGGGAGTTAGTCTTAGGGGTTAGTTGAGTGTTTAGTGTTATTCCCTGGAGTGTGGGCCCTGGTAGTGGAGGTCCAGCTGAGGGGGGGGGTTTCCCTGGCTCCTTACCCAGAGATAGTGAGGCCTGTGTGGGTAAGAAAAGTGTGGCCTGGAGCCTGGAGGCCGAGCTCTGGAGAAGGGCACATGCCCTGGCTCCTTACCCAGAGAGAGTGAGCCTTTGTGGGTAAGTAAGTGCGTGTGTGCCCCTGGAGGTCCAGCTCCGGGGGAGGGGGTGGGAGTTAGTCCTTAGGGTTAGTGTGAGTGTTAGTGTTATTCCCTGGAGTGTGGGCCCTGGTAGTGGAGGTCCAGCTGAGGGGGGGCCCATTCCCTGGCTCCTTACCCAGAGAGAGTGAGCCTTTTTGTGGGTAAGATGAGTGCGGGGTGTGCCCCTGGAGGTCCATGTCCGGGGGAGGGGTGGGAGTTAGGCTTAGTGTAGGAGTTAGTGTTAGTGTTATTCCCTGGAGTGTGGGCCCTGGTAGTCCACCTCCAGGGGAGGGGCCCATTCCCTGGCTCCTTACCCAGAGATAGTGAGGCCTGTGTGGGGTAAGAAAAGTGTGGCCTGGAGCCTGGAGGCCCAGCTCTGGAGAAGGGCACATTCCCTGGCTCCTTACCCAGGGAGAGTGAGCCTTTTGTGAGTAAGTAAGTGCGCGTGTGTGGGCCCTGGAGATCCAGCTCCAGGGGGGACGGTGGGAGTTAAGCTTACGGTTAGTGTGAGTGTTAGTGTTATTCCCTGGAGCGTGAGCCCCGTTAGAGTGGAGGTCCAGCGGAGAGGGCCCATTCCCTTGCTCCTTACCCAGGGAGAGTGAGCCTTTTGTGGGTAAAGATAAGTATGGCCTGGGCCTGGGGGTCCAGCTCCAGAGGGTTGTTAAGCTTAGTGTAGGAGTTAGTGTCAGTGTTATTCCCTGGAGTGTGGGCAACCTGGTAGGTTGAGCTCCAGCGGAGAGTAGGGCACATTGCCTGGCTCTTTACCCAGAGATAGTGAGGCCTGTGTGGGTAAGATAAGTGCGTCCTGGGCCCTGGTAGTGGAGGTTCCAGCGGAGAGGGCCCATTCCCCTAGCTCCTTACCCAGAGATAGTGAGCCTTTGTGGGTAAGATAAGTATGGCCTGGGCCCTGGGAGTCCAGCTCCAGAGGAGTTGTTAAGCTTAGTGTAGGTGTTAGCGTTATTCCCTGGAGTGTGGGCCCTGGTAGTGGAGCTCCAGGAGAGGGGGCGCATTCCCTGGCTCCTTACCCAGAGATAGTGAGCCTTTTGTGGGTAAGATAAGTTTGCCTGGGCCCTGGTAGTGGAGCTCCAGGAGAGGGGGCATTCCCTGGCTCCTTACCCAGGGGTAGTGAGCCTTTTGTGGGTAAAAGATAAGTTTGGCCTGGGCCCTGGTAGTGGAGCTCCAGGACAGGGGGCATTCCCTGGCTCCTACCCCAGAGATAGTGAGCCTTTTGTGGGTAAGATGATAAGTATGGCCTGGGCCCCTGGGAGTCCAGCTCCAGAGGAGTGTTAAGCTTAGTGTAGGTGGTTAGTGTTATTCCCGGGAGAGTGTGGGCCCTGGTAGTGGAGCTCCAGGAGAGGGCACATTTCCCTGGCTCCTTACCCAGGAGAATAGTGAAGCTTTTTGTGGGTAAGATACGTGTGGTCCGGGGGCCCTGGTAGTGGGCTCCAGGAGAGGGGGGGCATCCCTGGCTCCTTACCCATAGATAAAGAACCTCCAAAAAACCTCCAAAAAAAAAGATTTAAAATAGCACCCAGACCTCTAGGTACACTCCCTGCTTAAGCCCAGTGTGGCCGCGGGCCCTGGAGATCCACTTCCAAGAACTTCCAGGGGGGGGCTTCATCGTCACTCGATTTTACCCCAGTGACAGTGTAGCCCCCTGGGTAAGCCCCAGAGTGCTCCGGTGCAGCCTGGGAGTCCTCCAACCCAGTGAGCAGTGTTATCAGACCCGGGCACTGTTACACTGCTCTTCGTGTGAAATTTCCAACAGTTAAAAGTGATGATAAAAGAACTCCCACCCAAAAACCCTCCTGATTTCGAAGGCACCCAGGACCTCTTAGGTGACAGTGGCGTTCCCTGCTCGCCCAGCCCAGTGTGGGCCGGGGGGCCTGGAGATCCACTTCCTCCAAATGACTTCCAGGGGGGGGTGTCCAGTCACCCATATCGTGCCAGGGACACAGTGCACTCTTCTTACCACACAGAGTGCTCCCGCGGTTAAATGGAGGCTCCTCTCCGCGCCGTTGCGGGCCCGGCCTCGGTACGGGGCGATAATAAAACACTCCAAAACACGAACGGATTAAAATAACATCCATGAGGGGACCTCTCAGGGACACTCCCTGCATAAGCGCAATGGGTGCCGGGGGCCTGTGAGATCCACTTCCAAGACTTCCAGGGGGGGGGGGGGTCACAGTCACCCATATCGTGCCCAGGGACAGTGCACTCACCTCCCCGGGACACGTCACTTAGTTGCTCCGCGCGGGCCGTGGAGCTCCGCGCACGTGCGGGCTCCTCGTACGGTTCACGATAAAAAACCTCCAAAAAGAAACGGATTAAAATAGCACCCAGACCTCCAGGGACCACTCCCTGCAAAAGCCCAGTGTGGCCCGGGGGCCCTGGGAGAATCCACTTCCAAGACTTCCAGCGGGGGGGGTCATGGTCAGATTTTACCCAGTGACACGTGAGCCTTCCACGGGGGGGCAAAGTGACTCGGTGACCTGGAAGGTCCCATCAGCCTGAGCAGCGTTAGCAGCCCGGGCACTGACAGTGGCTGCTCAGGGGACACATCCATTTCAGACAGTTCGGCCGGGGACTGCCGTGTAATTAAAGTACCTAAAAACCTCCAAAAAACGGATTTAAAAATAACATCCCATACCTCCAGGAACACTCCCCGCATAAGCCCAGTTGTGGCCGGGGGGGCCTGGAGATCCACTTCCAAGACTTCCAGGGGGGGGTCATGGTCATGGGAATTCACAGATTTTTACCCCCAGTGACAGTGAGCCTTCCCCGGGTAAGCAAAGTGCTCCGGGTGCGCCCTCGGACCTGTCCATTCATCAGCCTGAGCAGCGTTAGCAGCCCGGGCCGTGTAACGCTGCTCAGGCGAGGGGACACTCCATTTCAGACAGTTCCAAGGGATCTGCCTGTAATTAAAACAGTACCTCCAAAAAAAAACAAAAAAAACGGATTAAAAAATAACATCCAGAGACCTCCAGGGACACTCCCTCCCATTAAGCCCCGTGTGGGCCGGGGGCCTGGAGATCCACTTCCAAGACTTCCAGGGGGGGGTCATGGTCACCGATGACTACGATTTTTACCCCAGTTGACACCAGTGAGCCTTCCCCCCCGGGTAAGCAAAGTGCTCCGGTGCGCCTGGAAGTCCCATCCATCAGCCTGAGCAGCGTTAGCAGCCCAGGGCACTGTAACGCTGCTGCTCAGGCGAGACACTCCCATTTCAGACAGTTCCAAGGGACTGCCTGTAATTAAAAGTACCCTCCAAAAAACCCTCCAAAAAACGGATGAAAATAAAACATCCCAGACCTCCAGGGGGAACACTCCCCGTTAAGCCCAGTGTGGCTGGCCGGGGGCCTGGGAGATCCACTTCCAAGACTTCCAGGGGGGGGTCATCGGTCATGGTTCACTCGATTTTACCCCAGTGACAGTGAAGCCTTCCCCCGGGTAAGCAAAAGTGCTCCGGTGCGCCTGGAAGTCCCATCAGCCTGAGCAGCGTTAGCAGCCCGGGCACTGTAACGCTGCTCAGGCGAGACACTCCATTTCAGACAGTTCCAAGGGACTGCCTGTAATTAAAAGTACCTCCAAAACCTCCAAAAACGGATGAAAATAACATCCAGAGACCTCCAGGAACACTCCCCGGTTAAGCCCAGTGTGGCCGGGGGGCCTGGAGATCCACTTCCAAGACTTCCAGGGGGGGTCATAGGTCACTCGATTTTTACCCCAGTGACAGTGAGCCTTCCCCGGGCAAGCAAAGTGCTCCGGTGCGCCTGGAAGTCCCATCAGCCTGAGCAAGCGTTAAGCAGCCCGGGCACTGTAAACGCTGCTCAGGCGAGACACTCCATTTCAGAGACAGTTCCAAGGGGACTGCCTGTAAATTAAAAGTACCTCCAAAAAACCTCCAAAAACGGATGAAAAGCCAACCTCCAGACCTCCAGGAACACTCCCTGGTTAAGCCCAGTGTGGAAGGGGCCTGGAGATCCACTTCCAAGACTCCAGGGGGGGGGTCTGGTCACTCGATTTTACCCCGTGACAGTGAGCCTTCCCCTTGTAAGCAAAGTGCTCCGGTGGGCCTGGAAGTCCCATCAGCCTGAGAGCAGCGTTAGGCAGCCCGGGCACTGTAACGCTGCTCAGGCGAGACACTCCATTTCAGACAGTTCCAAGGGACTGCCTGTAATTAAAAGTACCTCCGGTGCCTCCAAAAACGGATGAAAAATAACATCCATCAGACCTCCAGGAAGCACTCCCCGTTAAGCCCAGTGTGGCCGGGGGCCTGGAGATCCACTTCCAAGACTCCAGGGGGGGGTCATGGTCACTCGATTTTCCCCAGTGACAGTGAGAGCCTTCCCCGGGTAAGCAAAGTGCTGGTGTGCGCCTGGAAGTCCTCAGCCTGAGCAGCGTTTAGCAGCCCGGGCACTGTAACGCTGCCAGGCGAGACACTCCATTTCAGACAGTTCCAAGGGACTGCCTGTAAATTAAAAGTACCAGTCCAAAAACCTCCAAAAAAACGGATGAAAATAACACTCCAAGACCTCCAGGAACACTCCCGGGGGCCCAGTGTGGCCGGGGGCCTGGAGATCCACTTCCAAGACTTCCAGGGGGGGGTCATGGTCACTCGATTTTACCCCAGCTCTCAGACAGTGAGCCTTCCCCGGGCAAGCACAAAGTGCTCCGGTGCGCTGGAAGTCCAAATCAGCCTGAGAGCAGCAAGCGTTAGCAGCCCGGGGCACTGTAACGCTGCTCAGGCGAGACAACTCCATTTCAGACAGTTCCAAGGGACTGCCTGGAAGGTAATTAAAAGTACCTCCAAAAAAACTCCCAAAAAACGGATGAAAATAACATCCAGGACCTCCAGAAACACTCCCCCGGTTAAGCCCAGTTGTGGCCGGGGGCCTGGAGATCCACTTCCAAGACTTCCAGGGGGGGGTCATGGTCATCGATTTTACCCCCAGTGACAGTGAGCCTTCCCCGGGGTAAGCAAAAAGTGCTCTCCGGTGCGCCTGGAAGTCCCATCAGCCTGAGCAGCGTTAGCAGCCCTAGCACTGTAACGCTGCTCAGGCGAGACACTCCATTTCAGACACAGTTCCAAGGGACTGCCTGTAATTAAAAGTACCATCCAAAAACCTCCCCAAAAACGGATGAAAATAACATCCAGACCTCCAGGAACACTGCCCCGGTTAAGCCCCAGTGTGGCCGGGGGGCCTGGAGATCCACCTTCCAAGACTTCCAGGGGGGGGTCCATGGTACTCGATTTTACCCCAGTGACAGTGAGCCTTCCCCCCGGTTAAGCAAAGTGCTCCGGTGCGCGCTGTACCAAGTCCCATCATCAGCACCCGGGCCTGTCCTGCTCCAGCGTTAGCCAGCGTTTCTGCACTGTAACGCTTACCTCAGGCGAAATCCCATTTCAGACAGTTCCAAGGGACTCCCTGTAAAAAAGATTAAAGGTACCTCCAAAAACCCACAAAAAAAAAATCGATGAAATTGTAATAACAACACCAGTGACAGTGATCCTCCAGGAACACTCACCCCCGGGTTAAGCCAGCCCCGTGTGGCCTGGGGGGGGCTGGAGATCCACTTCCAAAGACTTCCAATGGGGGGGGTCATGGTCACTCGATTTTTTACCCCAGTGACCACCGAGTGTGGGCCTTCCCGGGTAAGCAAAGGTGCTCCGGGTGCGCCCTGGGAACGTCCACATCAGCCTGACCAGCGCGTTCCAACCAGCTGCCACTGTAACGCTGGCTCAGGCGAGACACTCCATTTTCAGACCAGTTCCAAGGGACTGCCTGTAATTAAAAAGTACCTCCAAAAACCTCCAAAAAACGGATGAAAATAACATCCCAGACCTCTCAGGGGGGACAAGTACTCCCGGGTTTAAGCCCAGTGTGGCCGGGGGCCTGGAGATCCACTTCCAAGGGACTTCCATGGGTGGGGGGTCCATGCGTCACTCGATTTTACACCAGTGGACCAGTGGAAAGCCTTCCCCGGGGCAAGCAAAGTGCTCCCGGTGCGCCTGGAAGGTCCCATCAGCCTGAGCAGCGTTAGCAGTGCCCGGGCACTGTAAAACGGTAAGCTGCTCAGGCGAGGGACACTCCATTTCAGGACAGTTTCCAAGGGACTGCCTGTAATTTAAAAGTACCCGTCCAAAAAACCTCCCAAAAACGGATTTACTAAATCGCAACCTCCAGACCTCCAGACAAAAAATCCCAGGTTAAGCCCGGTGTGCCATTGGGGCCTGGAGATCCACTTCCAGGACGGACTTCCAGGGGGGGGGGGGGGTCACAGTCCACCGATTTTACCCCAGTGACAGTGAGCCTTCCCCCGGAAGCAAAAGTGCTCTCGGGGGGGCCTGGACTGTCCCATCAGCCTGAGAGTCGTTGGTTTAGCAGCCCGGGCCACTGTAACGCTGCTCAGTCATGGAGCGATACACTCCATTTCAGACAGTTCCCGGAAGGGGACTGGCCTGTAATTGAAAACAATTAGCCTCCAAAAACCTCCAAAAACGGATAAAAATAACATCTCGGGCGCCCAGTGAACACTCCCCGGTTAAGTTTCAGGCCCCTGAGCAGCGATTGGGGTGGCTGGAGATCCGATGGTTCCAGGACTTCCAAGGGGGCACTAGTTCACGTCCTCGATTTTCCCCGTGACAGTGCCCTTCCTGCCGGGCAAGCAAAGGGTCTCTCCGGTGTTTGAACGGGGGTGGCAATTCAGATCAGCCTGAGCAGCGGGCAGCCCGGGCCTGTAACCGCTGCTCAGGCGAGAGACAAACCAAGGGCAGACAGTTCCAAGGGACTTGCCTGTAAAAAAGTACCTCCTTAAAAACGCCTCAAACGGACGGATAAAAATTAACATCCCCGAAGACCTCCCAACAGGAGAGACACTCCCCTGGTTAAGCCCCGGTGTGCGGCCTGGGGGGGCCTGGAGATCCACTTCCAGGACTTTTTTCCAGGGGGGGGATAGGGGTCATGGTCACTCGATCGATTTTAACCCCCGTTGACAGTTGAGCCTTCCCCCGGGCAAGCAAAAAAGTGCTCCGGGTGCGGGTCTGGAGGAAGTCCATCAGTCCATCAGCTGAGCAGCGTTAGCAGCCCGGGAAATCTACTGTAACGCATGCTCAGCGAGACACTCCATTCGTCAGACAGTGGGGGATCCAAGGGAGTCTTCTGCCTGTAATTAAAAGTATAACCTCTCCAAAAAAAACCTCCAAAAACGGAGTAAAATAACATCAGCAGAACCTCCAGGAACACTCCCCGGGTTAAGCCCAGTGGTGGCTGGGGTGCCTGGAGATTCCCCTTCCCGGCAGACTTCCCGGGTGGGGGTCATAGTCACTCGATTTTCATCCCCCAGTGACAGTGTGAGCCTTCCCCGGCAAGCCCGGGCAGTGCTCCGGTGCGGCCTGGAAGTCCCATCAGCCTGAGCAGCGTTACAGCCCGGGGCACTGTAACGCGCGCTCAAGGCGAGACACTCCATTTCCAGACAGTTCCAGGGACTGGCCTGGTAATTCAAAAAAGTACCGTCCAAAAACCAGGCCTGCCAAAAAGCGGATTTAAAATAACATCCAGACCTCCAGGAACACTCCCTGGTTAAGGCCCGGTGTGGCTGTTGTCTACCTGTGGACTGATCCAATACTTTCCAGAGGACTTCCAGGGGGGGTCGATAGGTCCTAAGTCACTCTATTTTACCCCAGTGCCGGTGACCTTCCCCGGGCAAGCAAAGTGCTTCCGTGCGCCTGGAAGTCCCCTCAGCCCTTAATCAGCGTTAAGCCCGGGGCACTGTAACGCTGCTCAGGCGAGACACTTACTGCATTTTCAGACAGTTGAAAGGGACGGCTTTAGTAGTACCCATGGTCACGAGCAGCGTTAAGCAGCCTGCGGGGGCTGGTAACGCTGCTCAGGCGGGAATTTTTCAGGTTGAAAAGAAACAAGTCCCATAGTAACCAGGTGTCACGTTGGACTTAGAAAAAATGTCAACTTTCCCCATCCGGTCATTACCCGGGCACGCAGAGCAGCTTTAGCAGGCCCCGGTGCACTTTTTACGCTGCTCAGGCGGAATTTTTTCAGGTTGAAAAGAAACAGTTCCATAGTACCAGGGGTCACGTTTGGACCTTTAGGTGTCATTTAATTTTTCCCCTCCCCCGGGCTGAAAGCTAACGCTCTAGGCGGGATTAAACGCTGCTCTCAGGGCGAGTGGACATGGCGATTTCAGACAGTTCCAACAAGAGGAAGGGCCTGTCACTTTTCGGGCCGCAACGATTTTCACGAAAAACGGTACAAATGACGGTTTCTTTCGGAATCCCGCCCGAAGAGGCTCTATCGAGGCGGCATACGGCGTGACTTGCCATTGTAGGGCCCTCTGTCTGGTTCTATTCAGCTCGGAAGGGCTCCTACACACTCGCAGCGCGGTTCGGGAGGCACTTTGCGCGGGGGGGGCCGCGGGGCTCTACGGGCGGCGCAAGAGCACGCTGGGAAGCTTTAATCGAGGCGCCCCGTCCTCGCTCGGATGCCCTACCGAGAGGCCCCTTCCCCATGGGGGGGGACGGACGGAAGTTCCCGTCGCTACCCCGGCGTTATCGGTCAGCGGAGGTGGGCTGGGTTTAACACGTTATCTCAAACCCCTGCTCTAACGGTTCTCTCCCGCCCTGGGGGAGCGCGAGCTACTAAGCCTACGGGGGGATGCGGGGATCCGGGCCGCCGGACGGGCCTCCGTCCCGACCGGACTACCAGCCGGGGCGAACGTGGTGATCCTTCAGCAGCACACGGGGGCTAACCCTGGGTTGATCCTGGCCATGTAGCATATATGCTTGGTCTCCAAAAGATTAAGCCATGCAAGTCTAAAGTCGAGCACACGGCCGGGTACAGTGAAACTGCGAATGGCTCATTAAATCATTATGGTTCCTTTGATCGCTCTGACGTTACTTGGATAACTGTGGCAATTCTAGAGCTAATACATGCCAACGAGGCGCTGACCTCCGGGGATGCGTGCATTTATCAGACCCAAAAAACCATGCGGGTAGCCTCTCGGGGCTCCCGCCCGCTTTGGTGACTCTAGATAACCTCGATGCCGATCGCTGGCCCCTCGTTGGCGGCGTCGACGTCTCTCATTCGAATGTCGGCCCTATCAAACTTTCGATGGGTACTTTTCTGTGCCTACCATGGTGACCACGGGTAAAACGGGGGGAATCAGGGTTCGATTCCGCTGAGAGGGAGCCTGAGAACGGTACGGCTACCACATCCAAGGAAGGCAGGGGCAGGCGCGCGCAAATTACCCACTTCCCGACTCGGGGAGGTAGTGACGAAAAAAAAACAATACAGGAGGACTCTTCGAGGGCCCTGTTAATTGGTGGAATGAAGTACATTTTTAAATCCTTTAACGAGGATGCAATTGGAGGGGCAAGTCTGGTGCCCAGGGCAGTCCGCGGTAAAATAAAAGCTCCAGCTCCAATAAAGCGTATCTTAAAGTTGGCTGCAGTTAAAAAAGCTCGTAGTTGGATCTCGGGATCGAGCTGACGGGTCCGCCGCGAGGCGAGGCCACCGTCTGTCCCCAGCCCCTGCCTCTCGGCGCCCCCTCGATGCTCTTAGCTGAGTGTCCCCGCGGGGGTCCGAAAGCGTTTACTTTGAAAAAATTAGAGTGTTCAAAGCAGGCCTTCCGGTCGTCGCCTCTGAATACTTGCAGCTAGGAATAATGGAATAGGACCTCCCGGTTCTATTTTGTGGGTTTTCTTCTCTGAAACTGGGGGCCAATGATTAAGAGGGACGGCCGGGGGGGCGTATTCGTTATTGTGCCGCTAGAGGTGAAATTCTTGGACCGGCGCAAGACGGACGAAAGCGAAAGCATTTGCCAAGAATGTTTTCATTAATCAAGAACGAAAGTCGGAGGTTCGAAGACGATCAGATACCGTCGTAGTTCCGACCATAAAACGATGCCAACTAGCGATCCGGCGGCGTTATTCCCATGACCCGCCGGGCAGCGTCCGGGAAAAGCCAAAGTCTTTGGGTTCCGGGGGAGTATGGTTGCCAAGCTGAAACTTAAAGGGAATTGACGGAAGGGGCACCACCAGGAGTTGGAGCCTGCGGGCTTAATTTGACTCAACCACGGGTAAAAGGACAAAACTCTCACCGGGCTTCCGGGACACGGGACAATGGATTGACAGAATGGATAGGTCATTCTCGATTCCTGGGGTGTGGTTGTTGCTGCCTGGGGCCCGTTCATTATTTGGTGGGAGCGATAGGTCTGTTAATATTCCGGATTAACCGAAAAAACGAGACTCCGGGGCCATTGCTAAAAAAAGGTTCTGCGGCCCCGTGCGGTCGGTTGGTCCTAACTTCTTAGAGGGACAAGGGGCGTTGTCAGCCACACGAGATTTTGAGCACAATAAAAAGGTCTGTGATGCCCTTAGAATGTGCCGGGGGGCTGCAAAGCGCGCCACACTGAGTGGATCCAGCGTGTGTCTCCTACCCTTGGCCGGAGAGGGCCTGGGTAACCCGCTGAAACCCCACTCCCTGATAGGGATTGGGGATTGCAATTATTTCCCATGAACGAGGAATTCCCAGTAAGCGCGGGTCATAATAGCTCGCGTTTGATTAAGTCCCTTGGCCCTTTGTACACACCGCCCGTCGCTACTGACCGATTGGATGCGTTTAGTGAGGTCCTCGGATCGGCCCCCCCCGGGGTCGGCCCAACGGCCATGGCGGGAGCGCCGAGGGGGGGGGGAAGACGATCAAACTTGACTATCTAGAGGA
>JAIEZT010000484.1:0-47577 GCA_019594935.1 Periophthalmus modestus | reverse complement strand
TAAAATTTTTCAGAATTTTTCAGTATTTTTTAGTATTGTTTAGTATCTGAGTATTGCGATAACTTAATCAAAAAAGCAGTGTTACAACAACGACCCAAGCTAACTCATGTACGTATTTTCTGGACTATTAGTCACACTTTTTTTCATAGTTTGGCTCATACTCAGATGCGACTTATATGTGAAATTATTAAATATATAATTTCACATCTTCATTATTGTCACACTGACAACTGTGTGAGGACACTCTAGGCTTGTACCAGTATCTACTCCTCCTGTACCATTCAACATTTAAAATTTCAACATTACAGTCATGTAAAAGACATCTGAGAAAGACTGAACAAAAATGCCCCTAAAAGAAAATCATTCTACTGAGTCTGATGACAACTACGTAGAAGCAGAAAGTGGAACTTGCTCTGGAGTTGGAGGAGTTGTTCAGAAGCGACACCAAGGACGAAGAATTCAATGGATTTAGTGATTTAGACTGAGATCGAGAGTAAACTTGTTGTTAAGCTTGTTTTTCTGCTTTAGTTATCTGATTAACATTAGCTGTTAATATCTTACGTTAACAAACCAGACACGTGCTCAGTTCTGTCTATGCTTCATGTAGAATTGATAAATATAAATGTGTGACGTTAGCGTGATGTACTGACATTCAGCCTGTTGTTCTCTATTGCATTATTATAATTTGCCTTTTTTCCCCAAAAATGCGACTTATATATGTGTTTGTTTTTCTTTTTGTTATTATGCATTTTTTGACTGATGCGACTTATACTCCAGAAAGACTTATAGTCCGGAAAATATGGTAAATGGCAAACAGTTACATTTTTATATAGCGCTTTTCCATCTTTAAAGCACTCAAAGCGCTTTACATCAAGGATCCGGGGGTGAGGCGGGTTAAGTGTCTTGCCCAAGGACACAACAACAGCAGTGTCGCAAAGCCAACCTCTGGGTTAGTGGATCTGACTGCTCAGCCAATGATGTTTATGTCGAGGGCAGGATTCAAACCAACTTTACAAATTTGGACTTTACCAACTGAGCTACTGCTGCCCCCTGTAAAATTATATTCAAACTTTCTATTGTAAGAACATCTCAGACATTTTGAAGACTAAAACACTGTATACATTGTGTTGTTTGGTTAAATAACCTGAATGAACCCACATTTCTGTAGCTCATAAGAAAGTCTAGCCTTGCCTTGACTCTGCTGTCAGATGGGTGCAGAGGACCGCTGGTGTAATTAATAAGACAAAGAAAGTTGACAGGGAAGCCGCTGCACCTCCGTAGCTTCTCAAATTGCCAAATGACAGCACAACCTTTGCAAATTAGAGTCTTCACCCACACAGGCAGGAGACACGTACCAGCTCATTCATTCAAGATAATCTTTATTAGTTACATAAACCACAAAAAACAAGCTGATAAGCGAACTGCGTGTGAATGTTTTGATAATATGACAATGACAGAGAAAAATGGCAAACATTTCAATTGTTGTTTATCGCGGTGATTATCTGACAGGTGCAGAGAGAATGAGCAAATGCTGATGACTGCAAATGCCACATGAAAAGACACAGAGGCAAGACGGGAACAATGTGATGTGGTTCTTAGGCCCAGATGAAGATAACTACTACATGTTGGGCCTGAATGTGCGAGAGGAATTGGCTAAGTGAATGAGATGCTGCAGAATGTTAAGCTCCAGCAGCAGATGGCAGTGATATGTCTTCACAGAACCGCTATCACAGGCTGTGGGTAATATGCCAAAGACGAGACCACAGCTATGAGGTTTAAATATGAATCTAGAGCCATTTCAAAAGGGTGGGACATTGATTTTATATGTTACTGTCTGATGCTGAAAATGTTTTGTTTTAGTCAGTCATCAAGACAGCATTTCTTTAATCGAATGAACTCAAACAAGCATTTTTGAGGAGGTAACATTCTAACATGGCCAAAAGCTCACAAGAATCTACTTTGTGTAAGAGGCACAAATGATGCTTCAGAAGAACATGTTACAAGAGCAAATCATGGTCCATAGGGAGATTTTTTTTAATCTAAACAACACGGCAGCAGCAATATCCAAATAGAAAAAAAATCAAGCTGAGATTCTCACTTCCAGGAATTCCACGACTGAGGAGACAGTCCAGTGTGCAAGTGCCCGGAGCATGGATTGGGAGCGAGATCAAACCTTCGAGGAGAACCAGGAGCTGTCCCAGAAGATGCTGGAGCTAACCTCTGAGCTGTGCTGCTTGATCACGGAGGAGGAAGAGGAGGGTCTGGACAAGGCTCTGAGGAAGAGTGAGGAGCAGAGGGCACAGCGAGCCAGCAGGCAGAGGGGACTGGAGAGGAAGAGGAAGATGCCTCACCATTCTTACTCATGCATCTCCAAGACATTTCATCTCATCTATTAACACAGTGAGGATTTTGCTTTAATACGGTTATATTTCTGAGAACAGCTTTTGCATAATAGGTTTTATTCCATGAACCTGTTCTGTCTTTTCTTGTGTTGTGTTTTTTTTTTTTTTTAAATCCATTTCCCATGTTTCCCAGCATTGAAAATCACATCGAACAGACACCTGATGTAAATGGAAGAGTATTATGTTTATCCTATACTGTGGTCTGTATACATTCACCTCCTGATAACATATTCGTGTATACAGCATTGTTTACTCCTATATTGCGTGGAAAATAAGGCTGCCACTTTAACAGGAGGAATAGCTTAACAAGAGCCGGATGGCAGAAAGGCAAGTGTAGTACACAGAATAATAATGGGGAAACAAAAGAGACTTGAATGTTTGTTCTTAATTAGCTACCTCCACTAAGCAGACTTTCTTAACAAATACATACAATTCTCCATGCTAGTGTTAAAGCCTTTCTGATTGTGTTTAGTATTCCCACTGTAGACACTCTTAAATGAATGCAAGCAAACTGCTCTCAGCATCGGGCAGTCCCAGCCTTAAAACCATCAGGCGGATGCAGCTCTTATTACCCACAGAATGACTATGTTTATGGCTGGGCTTGACACCGGTGGGTAATTTCACTCAGTCCCGGTCTGGGCTCTACAAAGCACATCTCATTACGCCTCAGCCCACTGGACACACACTGTTTTGTTCCCCTGATTGGAGGGCCTCAGCTCCAATTAATATCTTTGAAGACTGACATTTGAAATGAGGGCCCCGTCCTCTGCTTTGGAACACTTGGTCTTGTTTAATGAAGGTGCACAAATAAGTGAGTTTCTGGTGTGGAAGACGAGACGTGTTTGCTTTTGATCTTTGCCTGTTTTCGCAAAGACAATGAGCAGGTACAAAGAGACTTCAGCTGCTGTTAGGGGGACGTATGTAACTGTATTATTCAAACACATGTGGCTCACAGCACCATTTCATTATAGCTACAGACTCTTAGAGCAGGACTTTGCATAAGCAGGCTGCAGGCAACTTATTTTTAATTTGACTGAAAACAGCAGCAGTGCCATGTTTCTGTGGTAAAGTTAGATAATATCCTAATTTCAAAGTCAAAGTAAAAGTTATCCTCTTCACAACAGCTAGTTCTGATCACCAATTCAAAAACAACTTCATTGAAATAACTGAATTGTTTTTATAACTAGCACATTTTGTAGGTTTTATTTAAAGAAGCACATTTGTTTTATTATACAGTGGGGAAATCTGTACTAGGCCAATACAAATCTTCTTGTAGCAGTTATTTTGTTGATAAGATCTCTGTTCTATGGAGGAGAAGCAGGAGTCAGTATCCTCCCCTCTGACCTCCCCTCCTCCTGGCATGTTCCCCGGGTCACATGTCAGATGTGGGCCCCTCCCCCGGTGCAGAGGGCCCTACAGGTTATTTAGCATTGCACACAGAGCTCTTGTAGTAGAGCAAGAGGCCGCTCAGGGATGTCATATCCTCAAAGCTAATTGCGGTGCCCTTCTCTTAACGAAACAAGCGTAGGAAATAAATAACTAATGTGCCCCTCGGTACACTCATTAGCTTTCTGCAAATTTGCTGCTTCACAACTTTTGCTGCTCCCTCATTGAGCTTTCTCTCCTTCTGTCAGCGGCACTCACAGTTCACCCTGGTTTGTTTGGTGTTGTGCCACACACCTCAGCTGATAGACTGACAAAATTAGGTTGTTTAAAAAGGTTTCTGTCATTACATAAAGAGTTTAAAGCCATATTATTGTAACTGGAGAGACGTGTTGTTGTCATAGCTTTTAGTGGACTAAGTGAAATGTGGCCCCACAGCGTTCGGCTCCAGTCAAATGAAGCTCATCGAGGCTAGAGAAGTTATAGGGGCCAATTTAGAGCCGAGTTTCATATTTGGAATTCTGACTGCAAGTATCATAGGAACCAAAGAGCCAATCCAACGCCCCTTCCCACCTGCATTGCTGGTTTGGTGGGAAGCGGGCGCTTAGCAACGCTGTCAATCAAACCTGTTGCTCAGACCAGTTTTTATTGGCCCGTAGGCTTCCTGCTGAACCGGCCCAATTGATCATAAGCAGTACTTTTAACAGGGAATTAAACTATTTCTACCACTATAACCTTAAACATCACATTGCAGTGTGATACAGACCTAAAATGAATGTGTTTCAAGCCTAATTAATACACAGTGGCTCTGTCAAAGCTGTGTGTAACGCACCGCACTGCATTGATCACTGGTCTGTGGCCCTCTGCTTCAAATATGTTTTGAGATGTGGCCATCGATAAAAAAAGTTTGGGCACCTCTGATCTAAACCATCTAAACCAACATAAATGTGGAGAAAAATCTTAAAGCTCTCTTCAGAGATAGGGATCACTTCTTTATAACTTATTGGTTGTTAAAGATTATTTGAATCTACAGTCCTGTCTTCACAGGATTATGGTGACATTATTTATGGTCACGCAGTAAACAGTACCTTAGAAATCTTTGATACTATTTACCACATCACACTTGGTTTTATTACTTCTGACACTTTCTACACTCACCACTGTGATGTGTACAGCAGGGTTTTCTGGACCTCACTGCAGACCTGCTGACTTACACACACTCACGTCTTCATTTACAAAGCTATACTGGCAACGCTTCCACAGCGTCTCACCTTCCCACTTCAAATCAATGCTCATCATTACCATACCAGGTCTGAGGGGAGACTGACCTCAGCAGGACCACAGATCTACACAGAGCAAGGGGAAACTCATTTAGATTCTACGCCCCTCGTTTATGAAACACTGCTCATGAACCAACTCAAACTAAACAGTGTAATTCTGTCAAGTCAGAGGTGCCCAAACTCTTTTCACCGAGGGCCATATCTTGAAAAATATTCAACATGAAGGGTCACACTGGTCAATACAGTGGATAATTCAGATGGTGCGTTTAACATAGTTTTGACTTCATACGTTAAATAAGGCTTTAAATATTAATATTAGGTCTGTGTGACAAAGCAATGTGATGTTATTTCAGTTATATTGGTAGGATCACCCCAAATTTGCTGTAAAGGCCTGAGGGCCCAATAAAAAACTGGTATGAGGGCCGCATTTGGCCCCCGGGCCATAGTCTGAACACCCCGCCTTAAGTGAATCGAAACACACTATATCTATCATCTTTTCAGACCAGTGTCATTGTATTAACTGAGGCCTGTGGACCTCAGATTTAGTAAATATTTGAATGTACATTTTACTATGCATTTTATGAATTGTAAATGTTTATGATTTAACTGTGTTCTCAGGACTCCCTTGTAAATGAAAACTCAATGGGACTTCCTGATAAAACAAAAGAAATGATGTGGAGTCTTTAGTCTTTGGTGTTTTTCATGCTTGTGTGGGTTTATGGGTTTGTTTTGTTGTTGCAGAAGTGTTGCCCATAGACACAACAATAATGCAGTGCTATGGGGCATGAATTATACAAGTAATTACTATTGTGGATTGTTGGATGAATTGTTCAATTAGCTGGATATGATGTTTGATAAATAACAAACGGACCCAAGTAAAATACAAGATAGTATCCGTCTGTGCACATGTGGTCCTTATTCCTGATATTTTCCATGGTATTTTGGTAATATTACTCAATATTACTCACTACTTGGCTGATTCTCTGTCTCATATTAACCGTATGGCATTTTACCATATAAACTGGTTTAGGCATTGAAACATTTTTTCTGTTGCCGTGACACTTTGCTTGTTTTTGTGCATGAGGAAGTGTTCAGATGACATTCCCAGTAGTAACCCGGAGCAAATCAGATAATCGCAGCCTTCAGCAGCACATATTACGCAGTTCGCAGTAAAGGTGATGTGTCCTCCGCCATGAGAAACTTGTTCACTCTCTCAGCTGTAATGGCTCTATTACATGGACAAAATAAATATGATCCCTTTGTCTTGCTAGCATATTTTTTATGGATTTGTCCTTTTGTAAAAGACTTGAACAGTGCTGCTGCATGACTGGTATAAGTTCAGCAAATGGAAATGTCACCGGCGTGTCTCCACAAGGGTAACGGAAGATAAGAGAGAATTACTAAAAAACACAAGACTGCAGCCGGCTCTCAGTGGAACAGGCATGCCTCCCCAGCCCTCTGGAGCCACCTGGAAAATGCACTTTAATACTTTAAGACGGGTGACGAAAGCTAATGAGGAGCGGATAGGCTGGTTTATATGTTACTGCTTATGTTGCTATTGGTGATACTGGAGGAGTTTATTTGTATAGCATAATTGATACACAAAGTAATTCAAAGTGCTTTACAGAATAATAAAGACATGA
The DNA here is from genome assembly GCA_019594935.1 of Periophthalmus modestus. Lineage (NCBI taxonomy): Eukaryota > Metazoa > Chordata > Actinopteri > Gobiiformes > Gobiidae > Periophthalmus > Periophthalmus modestus. The sequence goes on along the minus strand of JAIEZT010000484.1, from coordinate 40,869 downwards.
CAATTACAATATAACAATCAAAACATAAATAATCATCACAGAACAAAAACTAAAAGAAAAGAATGCAGAATGAAACCCTTTCAGTCATATGCAAAGCTAAACAGAACTGTGGAGCCTGGATTTAAACTTTGCCAAAGTAGAGGCCTGTCTCACATCTTCATGAAGACCAGGTTCCAGGTTTTAGCTGCAGAAAACTGAAACTCTGATTCCCCATGTTTAGTCCTCAGAGTGTGAGATGGTTCATGTGGCTCTAACATGTCGGAGATGTTCTTTGGTGCTGGTCCATGTAGAGACTTGTACTCAAGTAGAGCTGCTTTAAAGTCTATTCTCTGAGCCACAGGAGCCAGTGCAGAGACCTGAGCACAGGACACATGTGTGAAGTACTTCCTGGTTCTAGTCAGGACCCGAGCAGCAGCGTTCTGGTTGTACTGTTCTGTCTTAAGGCTCGTTTGGAGAGGCCAGTGAGCAGGACGTTACAGTATCTAACCTACTGGAGACAAATGCAGGATAAGTCTCTCCAAGTCTGGTTTAGACAAACATTCTGGTTTTGCATCCTCAGTTAATAGTGTCTCATATTGTACCTCCTATATGAGAACTCAAATTCTATAGACTAATTAATGACTAAATTAATTCATTTTTTATCTTAATTTTGTGTGATGTATGATGTTAATTTTGTATTAAGTACTTCCTGGTTCTAGTCAGGACCCGAACAGCAGCGTTCTGGTAAAATGGTATATTGAAAATTGAATCGATATCTGTCTCTGAGTGTGCCTTGGTTTGTCCTCAGTGTATCAGATGTGTCTTTTTAAACAGCTACAATGGAAACAGAAGAGCGATTAGGCTCATAATGAAGCTGCATGTTTACACAATCATGCCACAAATGACTTTATCTCTCAGTTAAATCAATATGTAATTATTTTGTTAAAGTGAAAACTTCATTTGTGAACTTTCCCACAACTTAACTTCCTTGCTGTAGACTTTCAAATCACCAGCATCAGCAAATATGGACTTATATACTTATTTGTTTTGTTTGTTTTTTGTATTGTACTTTTATCCAGGACAAAGAGAGTCTAAGTGCTCTCTTTGGCTTCCTCTGTATAAATAAAGATAAGGAAAGAAAAAGAAAGCTAATATGGTAATATGGTTATGGGCCACAGCAGCGGGACGCATGTCGGATTCTGGCATTGACTGAAAAAAAAGTCAAACCATTCCTAATTTAGATTTACAGCTAATCGGTTTACCTTTTCTCCTAATAACTCAATTCTTAATTCTTTAAAAGGCTCACACACCTCTTCTTAGCATTCACAGGAACACACCTTAAATGCATTAAGTCTGACAGATTACTACCAGAGCATCACCTTCTCTTTAATAAGTGACTTCTTAAACAACCGGTGACTAAGCCATTGCAGAAAACACAACATAATCAATCCCATTGTTTAACTGTGTCAATAAAGTTTGACAAACACCTTCTATTAGCCTCCAGTGTGTAGCTACATTATGAGTCCTATAGAAGCTTAAGCATTTTCTTTTTATTCTTCTATGGACGTTAACGACTTCTGATGGCCAAGCATTACATCAGCTGTACTACAAATAGCATCCATTACCGCCCACTCCTCACTACAGCCCCCCCTGCTGCCTGTCCTGCAGATTAACGGCGCATGTGCCTAGGCCGAGCATCCATTCCTTCTCTTAATAGCTCTGCCTCAGGTAATGGTAAAAAGTAAGGACCATCTCCCAAATTAATTTTGATTTCTGAGCCCAACTCAAACATAATCAGGTTTTCTCCGGAGTGCCATACTTAGCTTTTTATAGATTTCCATAAATTACGCACACACACTCTGAGCACTCCTCCAATATCTGTGAGGAGAAGCGCCGCTGTCCAAGCCATTCAGAGCTGAGCAGATTCTCGATGGCGTCCTGGGCTAAAATTAGCTCTGCCAAACGGCCTGTCTATTATTAGTTAGTTTAAAGAGGCTCGTGATGGATGAGTAATTAAACTTCTTGGATGTTGCACAATCTGGGAGCTCTCCCTGAGGCATGTGAGCTAACGATGCCACTCCAGGAAGTTCAAATGGGCCATAAGGGTTTTATTTGTAACTCACAACTGGATTTCTCGTCTTATTTTCATCCACTGCCATCTCCTGCGTCCTCTGGTTGCACACTGACTAACATCGACCTGAAGAATCGACTGCAGTTCTCTTCTAGATCCATATCCTTTATCTGTACATTTTGTCCAAAGCAAATAAATATATCGCCTTTACTTTCTCTCCTACACATTTACAAACATGCTCTTAAGATGTACTTCAATGCAAACCAGAAGCTCAAGGTCTTGCCTACACGATACTGTTTTTTATCATTGCCGCTAGACCATACACCCTCCGTCGGCTTTTGTTTCATTTGCATGGACACTTGAAAAGTCTCTTAAATACCTAAATATGAGGCTACTCCATAGACTGTATGTATAAATGGACGTAGTTAACCTGCTAGCCATCTCGTTCCAAATAGGAAGTGAGCCTGGGCCTGCGTCCAACTCCATCGACTGGCTGCATTTCACTTTCCATTCAAAAACTGTCGCTCCTCTCTCTGTAACTGCTGCTGTCAGGCTCGTCATTTTGGTCTTAAAATGTTTGTGTTAACTCGCTCTACATGATTCTGGTATTTTTATTTCACTATTATGTCTTACGCCGCCTTCTTTCTCTGAGGTTGCTCCTGTGTAGCTTTAGCAATAGGTTTGATCGACAGCGTTACTAAGCGCACGCCCCCTGCTAAACTCGTAGCGCTGAAGAGAAGGGGCGTTACCTTCAACAGCTTCACTCCGGATTGGCTCTTTGGTTACTACGATACTCGGGGTCAGATCTCCAAATATGGATCTTGGCTCCAAATTCGCTCTGTACCTAGTAGCGTCGATGAGCTTTATTTGACTGGAGCCGAACACTATCAATGACGCCACACTCACTTAGTCCACTTCTTTACACAGTCTACGGCCTTCCCCAAAAATACTACATATACAATATACAATGACAATGCCACGTCCCTTTTTCTGACCTTACATAACCAAGAGTTATTGTATAAATCCAATGCAACTTTAGGCCTATTTATACAGAAAATTGACAGTTTGTAGGTTCCTTTCTACAGGTCTAGTTTAATAGTTGCTCATGTATGTGCAAAATACAATGTAAAACACACAGCATACTCAATGTGTTTCAGTATTTCCTGCTACTTCTATATAAACAGGCGACTCCATTTTTAGTTACACCTGTATTTGGGTTAAATATGCTCAAGATTTGACTGTGCCACTTAAAGTCGAATTGAATTGTTTCATTTTATCCAAAACAGATTAAACAGAGTTGTAAAATACATATTTATAGCTCCAGAGCCGCAGGGAAAGCTAAATGTGTCTTACCCATTCTGTGCCACTTAGACGTCTTCAAATTCACTCACAGCAAGGTTAGCATTAGGCTGATGATGATTGTCTAAGAGCCTGAATGGATGCTTGAATAATTTACAGAAATGATAGTAATCAGATAAAGTAGCCACGTTTTAAATGGAGAAAATGATCCGTCTACCTGCCGCCGTAGCTGTGCTGAAATGACAGGCTGCCAGCAGTCAGTGATGCTATCCTCGGAACGGAAACTTCACACAAACTGTTTATTACGCCGATACATGGTGCTTAAAGTGTCTAAATGGGTGTTGTGATGGCTGGTAATGTTAAGTCAATGGGGATACTTAAGTTTACTTTGAATAAAATACAAAACCGAGGAGAATGCACTTGCCAGTTGTCTGAAATGAAAGGGTAAGTCTTCCAGCTAACGTAGTTTAGTCATTTAAAAAGATTTGGTTTTAAAACTACATCAAAATTCCATTATTATGCCTATTGTCTAAGTTCTTAGCTGAGCGTGTGATGGCAAAGGCTTCCAGTGGTTACAGTTTCTTTCAAATCTGCGTAAAGATTTTGTTGTAACTTAAATGGAAAGGCCTACACGAGGAAGGACATCTGACTTTTAATAAACCAAGGTGATTTAGAGAAACGTGAGTACATCAGGGGTGCATCACTGGAGCATCGTATAACGAGATCAGGTCCTCTTCATGGATCCAGTGGAAATGTTGGCGCGAAAATGAAGAGAACTGATCTGAGGGGCTCACTCTGATGAAGTTAAAAATCCTTTATTGTGTGAAGGACATAGCAAAACACAAAAAAGACAAAAATATATACAGAATTGTTGATGATAAAGTAAAGATTTTCTGCAGCGTACTTTGAGGTGAATCAGACCCACCACATCGCAACCAACTGAGTAGAAAATGACTTTAAGGACGTGGCTCCATAAGTCGAAACATGACAGCTCACCCGGTCCACTTAGCGTAACCTAGTGCAAACAAGAAGAAAGCACTTCTCACAATATTAGTCCAAAAGCATGTGTCTGGCAGGTGTGCAAAACAAACCTCGGGGTCAAGACGTTAGCTGGACTGTGTTTTGGAAAAGCCACACTATGAACAATGGCAACCTGTTCACGTTTGATATTTATATGCACATAATGATGCACCCGAACCTCCGTAGCGCCCTGACTCTCCTGCACCAGCCAATCTGCCCCGTGCATTAGTTATGCCTGAGTGAGTCCAGTCAACAGCCCCCATCTGAACCAGCCTAATGTATGGAATAGGCTGCGTGGTAATAGGCCCACACTGACAAGGTTAAGCTGCTGCAGATGCTGGATAAACAGTCTGGCATGGGCAGAGGTCACTAAGGCCTGGCACTTTGAAAGGTTGTTGTAATCTTTTCTTCATTTTTTGGGTGCAAAATAACTCCCAAAGCATAAATAATGTATTTTGAGTAATTGGCTGACAGTAGTGCCATTGTCCCTCCAGCGTGAGAGCCGTCACACTTTATGGATATTTATAAGTTTACCTTTTTGCATAAATGAAGGGATAACACACCCCATTAATCTACCTTTTAAAAGTTTGGTGAGGTATTTATTTCTAAACTCTTAAGCCCGTGATGGCATCGGTGACATTTACAGACTCTTCTATCCATTTGCATTTCACAAACAGGTCTAATCTTATTTTCTTACTTATTTCATCGACCTACTCACTGCAATATATCAGCAGCCAGTGGTTAAATGTTAATAAGACATATAGGTAAACAATGGGCTAATTGGACTATGCCCAGTGTGGAGTCAATTCATCTCTTAAAGGTCCTAGATTATGCAAAATTGACTCTTGTGAACTTTACGCCATGTCATAGCGTTGTTACCTTCTCAAAAACATACCTGGAGTTGTATTTTGTTTCATTCACACATATTTGAGTAACCTTTAGGTAATAGTCTGTAACATCTCCAAAGCTCAAAATGCTCTGGTCCACCTTGTGATGTCATGAAGTGGTAGTTTTCAAGTTAACCTTTTACCTTTTGTTTAGTAGAGCTTGGCAATTCCAGGGCTGAAATTCTCCAAATGAATCTAGTGAAGGTGTATGGAGCTTACAAACACAGTGTTACCACATGATGACATCACAAGGTGGTACAGAGTGTTTTTCCGTTTTGAGAGAAAACTCAGCTTAAATATGCAACATTGTAACATCAGAAAATAGCGTAACATGGGCCCTTTAATGATTTTTTTAACTGATTTTTCAATTTTAAAAACAAATTTAAAATTCATTTTAAATGCTGTGCAGCTGTCACTTTCCGAAGACATTCCGAGCATCCTAATTATTCACCACGATGTGTTTATAAGCTGTGTTTCTCATCTAACGCATTTTTATCATGAAGTTTATCACCATCTTAAAAAAAAAAAAGTAAAATAACAATTAAAAATGAATTGTTTCTGTTTAACTTTTTGGCAACCTAAAGTTATCTACTCTCTGATTGCACAATATTTAGTCTATTTGCGGCTAAGTGCATGTTTATTATTTTGTTTTATAGCAGACGTGTTGTGTTTACCTTTTCTCTGTTTATTGATTTTGGCGTCCGGCTAAGTGACGCTCGAAACGCTGGCGCCATTATAGAAGTGACTCAAGGACTCCGACTTCAGTTCTGATTCTGAAGTCGTGTCTGAAAGCCGAGGAGACCGTCTTATTGGAAAAGAGGCAGTCATTAGAGTCTCGGTACGGCATAGTTTTAGCCACTAGGGGGAGGATGGCAGAAGTGAGCCGCTGTCTTCTGAGCTTCACTCACATTCCGGTCTATATGAAATGACATATGAGCCGGCCCCACGCTGTGCCTGCACGGTGGGATAAAGACACATGTGGAAAACCTCTTGCACCTTAATGTGATTTGCTTTTGAGTGCAACAGGCTTCTATAGCGGCACACGGAGAATTACATTAGGATTACAGAGCCGGGGGATATGGCTTTCTCAGACCCCAGACGGCAGGACCCTTGTCAGCTGTCACTCACCAGCGCTGAGGTGAGGGGCATTACATGGGTGGTTTTCATCGAGCTTCGCACCCCCACCCCCTGAGAGATTTTTTTTTTTTTTTTGAATGAAAGGTGCAATGTCTTAAGTGCTTCAACTGTCAGCAGAATGGTAGAGTTTCTAAAAGGGAACATTTAATGGACTGGCTGTCAGATACTGTGGTTAGGCCAGTCATGTAGGGCTGGTCAGTACTTATTTAGTGCTGTTTATACACACTAGCAGTTAAAAGTTTGGACATACCCTCTCATTCAGTGTTTCGTCCCCAAAACCCTCAAAGCAGCCCACGCTTTGCTTTATCAAAAAACATTTAGTAGAATTATTTAACTTTTTCCTTTACTACATAACTCCATACATGATGCTTCATATATTTCATGTCTTCCGTGTGCATAAAATGTAGAAAGTAGTAAAAATAAAGAACAAAAACACTAAATGAGAGGGTGTGTCCAAACCATCGACTGTATATATAAATGGACATAGCTAACCTGCTAGCCACCAAACAGGAAGTGAGCATGGGCGAACTTCAGGCTCCATCGACTTTCTCTCTGCAACCGCTGCTGTCAGTCTCGTCATTTTGGCCTTAAAATGTTCATATTGGCCCACTCTATATGATCCTGGAATGTATTTATTCGTTTTGCTGTTGTGTCCGTAAAGATATAAACATTAATAACAGACATATCAGGTGCCTTATTTCCCCGAGGTCGCTCCTGTTTGCATTAGCAACAGGTTTGATTGACAGCTTGGTTCTCTCTGCTAAACCAGGGTTGTGGGCGAGAAGAGGCATTACCTTTAACAGCCTCGCTCTAGATTGGCTCTTTGTTTGCTATGATACTCATGGCCAATATTCTTGTATGTAACTTGGCTCCAGATTTGACTGGAGCTGAACGTTATGGTTGACGTCACACTCGCTCAGTCCATTTCTTTATAGAGTCTACGGTCCAAACTTTTGATTGGTGTTGTTTAAACCTACACTACTAATCAAAAGTCTGGACACACTCTCTCATTCATGTTTTTTTTCTCTTTATTTTGAAAACTTTTTACATTTTAGATCAGGGGTGTCCAAACTATGGCCCGGGCCCTCAGACCTGGTTTTATTGGCCCTCAGAGCTCCTGCTGAACCAGCCCAATTGATCATAAGCAGGACTTTTAACAGCAAATTCAACTATTTCTACCAGTATATCCTCAAACATCACATTGCAGTGTGATACAGACCTAGATAAATGTGTTTCAAGCCTTATTAATACACAGCGGCTCTGTCAAAGCTGTGTTTAAAGCACCGCACTGTATTGATCACTGATCTGTGGCCCTCTGCTTCGAATGTGTTTTGAGACCTGGCCCTCCATAAAAAAAAAAAAAAAAAGTTTGGACACCTCTGTTTTTAGACACACCGAAGACATTAAATATATGAAGATGTATGTATGTAGCAAAGAAAAAAAGTCAAATAACTCTACTGAATATTTTTCAACAAAGCAAAGGGTGGATACTATGAGGATTTGAATATAAAATCTAAAAAGTTATTTAGCTTATTTTGCTGCATAAGTCCATATATCTTGCTTCATATAATAAACATATAATATATAGGCAGGGCGTGTCCGTCATGTTGCTGCTTGTCACTTAAACGTGCACTAGGACATCCCACTTCCCCACTGTCTTGTCTTATGGAGATGTTGTTCTACACATCCTCATCTTGCATTATTATATACTTGATGATTTACAGTTCAAAAATTCATTGAAAAGCATGCATTCTTACTTTGAACCTCTTTAGAGATCTGTTTGTCGATTTGTTTTATCCCATAACATCTCTAGGTGGCACAATCTTCACCAGAAAAGTTAGTTGGAAAGAAAAACCTGGTCTGTACAGGTGGGGTGACAGTGGCTCAGTTGGTAGAGTTTTTGTCCACTGGTCCCAAAGGTTGGCGGTTCGAATCCCACAGTGTCTGCGTACACTGCTGTCTGAATGCGTGATTGGGTCCTTGATGTAAATCCCTTTCAGTGCCTTTAAGATGGAAAAGCGCATAATGTGAACATATATAAACTTTTCATAACTCAAGTTTGCAGGGTGAACTACTCTAGAGTATCAGAAAAACAGCAAACATGGATGGTCCCATAGCAAATCTTTATGGAAATGTTGGGTTAACTAATTCATCCCTCGTCTCTAATACAATAAAATTACTAGGAAAACACCAGAATATGCATAAACAGAGCCGAGAGCCGAAGTGAACAAACTCGTTGTCATGGATACGCAAAACAAGCATCACTGCAAGTAAACATGATTATATACTTCTTCTATCCTGTGTGACCTGGGGTTTCCAGACTGCAGTGAGAAATCCCATAATTCTTAGCACGCCTATATGAAAGCACTGCAGACAAATCTGGGTAATCTAACTGGTCTAATGCCAAAGATATGCATTTAGTTGCATTTGCTGACTTGACAAAACTGCAATAGAAATGTCAATAATTAAATAGTGGTGTAATTTTGAGCTCCCAGCCTGCATCCCCTCCAGTGTTTTTGATCTTCAAGGCAGCGCTCCAGTATCATGACTCTTTAATGTGGGCTGGGGGTAGAATCTCAGGCATGGATCCCACCTTCTGAAGTGTTTCCATGGTGTTCTCACTCAGGTCAGAGCTGGCAGGACGCTGAGCCTAACCTTCTGAAGGTGCCCCCGCGCTAACCGATTCCTCCCGCTGTGCTGTGACACCTCGCGGCTTAAACATGAGAAAGTGCTCTTGGGAAGTTTGCTCTGCTCTGGAGATGCATGTTTACGCGCCAAGTATAGGACACGTGGATATACAGGACGGAGAAGTGGCTGTGTATTTGAGTTGGAACAAATATAACCATCTTTAACCATTTACTGTTGCACTGTTGTCTTTAAAAGTCCTATGTTACACAAAATTGACTCTTGTTAGCTTTAAGCCATGTTATAATGTTGTTATCTCCTCAAAAACATACATGAAGTTGTGTTTTGTTCATTCACACATGTGTCAGAATGCTCTGTTCCACCTTGTGATGTCATGAAGTGGTAGTTTTCAAGTTAACAGCTCCATTTTACCTTTTTTTCAGTAGAGATTGGCAATTTCAAGGCTGAAATTATCCAAATGATTCTAGTGAAAGTGTATGGAGATTAAAAACACAGTGGAGAACTTCCTGTATTACCTCATGACATCACAAGGTGGAACAGAGTGTTTTCCGTTTGAGAGAAGAACCCAGCTGAAATTTGCAGAGTTTGTGTGTTAAACGTGTGAATGAAACAAAACACAACTCCAGGTCTGTTTGTGATGAAGAAACATTAGAATGTAAATCAGAAAACAGTATAATATGGGGCGTTTAAAGTTGAAACAATTTGATCACAGAGTTTGAAAGTGTTAGACTATAACATATGTAGATCAGGATTTTACACCATGTTCATTGTAAAGACTAAAAGAAATAGGTCCTTGGCTTCTAGTTCAAAACTGCAGAACTCAAAAGAACTGGAACTCCATTAATAAAAGGAAATGTCATATATTAAAACAGTCTTTATGATCCAAAGTCATGCTGAGGGACAATCCCCCATAGCCTCCATATCACAGCCGACGAGAAGAACTAAAGCACTAAAACATGGAAGCTCACATTGTACGTACCGGACACCACAGACTGCATATATAAATGGACATAGCTAACCTGCTAGCATTTCATATGTGGAATGCCGCATTCCATATGTGGAATGCCGCATTCCACATAGAAAGTGAGCATGAGCTTCTGACTGCATTGATTCTGGCTTCAATTGACTTTCTATTGAAAAACTGTGGCCTCTCTCTTTGTAACTTCTGCTGTCAGGCTCGTCATTTTCGTCTAATAATGTTTGTATTGATCCGCTCGGACTCAAGATATGAACCTTAATAACAGACAAATCAGGTGCGTTTTTTTCCCCTGAGGTTTTACCATTAGCTTTAGCACCGGGTTTGATTGACAGCTTTGCTAAGAGCCCGCTCCCTGCTAAACCAGCGATGCAGGTGGGAAAGGGCGTTACCTTCAACAGCCTCGCTCTGGATTGGCTCTTTGGCTGCTATGACACTCACAGCGGTAATTCCTGATATGCAACTTGGCTCCAAATTGGCTGCTATAACTGCTAGCCTCGATGAGCTTCATTTGATTAGAGCTGAAAGGGTGACGTCACACTCGCTTAGTCGTCTTCTTCATACAGTCTGTACCTGACCCCCACAGATACAACTGAACCTGACATCACTTATTTCTGTCTATCCACCTGCAGCATTCTCTATAGCCTGATGCGTAGATTGAAGATAATGCCTTTTGCCTTTAAATGTCAACGTTTGTGTAGTGAGAAAGCCGACAGATAACAGTGTAGGAGCCAGTGCCTGTTTTGCTTTTTTTATACTCTTGTTAATCCCCCTGGCAAACTCTGATGAGACTGCACCTCCCTGCGAGCGCTAACAACACATCAATAATACATGCGGTCCAGCTGCAGCTAAAGCCCATGCATGCATGCTCTGTATCTCCAGCATACACACACACACACACACACACACACAGCCTCTCTATTTTCCTCTCAACCATGCCCTGACTCCTTGCTGTCACTGTCATAAAAGCCTTGCATTATTTATTCATGGAAGGGTCCAAATATGAGCTAAAATTGTCCAGAAAAGAGGTGACACCCCACTGGCGTTTTCTTCCAAAGTCGGCTGTATCGTCGGAGAACAGACCGATCGCCCGCTTGCCAAAAAAAACGAAGGTGACAAATGTTGTTTGGGCTTCAGAATCCCTACAAAGTGTCCATGTGTTTACAGTGCACATTAAACTGTTGAGGCAAAAAGGTTATTGGCTGTCTGAAGTCCCTCAGAGTGCACATCAACACAAGTCTGAAACGGAGGAACAACACTGGGTGGGAACACTCCATTATGGATTCATTTTATTTAATGTAGACTCAATTACTTTCTTCTACGGCCGGCCCTTCTTGAATATTTTCACATTTACAAAGGCGAGGTAACTGCTATTTCTCAACCTGACATCTCTGATATTGCCGAAAGGGTTCAGTTGGTTTGTGGCATTTTAATGTGAGTTTCAACACTATCAGTATTAAAAGAAGGTAAAAAGGTAGATTCCAGCAGATTGGAACCTTTCTGTTTTAACATAATATGGTGCATAGATACAAGACATGTGCTGGAGACTATCACATGTGTATTTAGAAATGTAGGGTTTCGTAGGACCAAAGGCTCTAACCCAAATCACGAAGGGTCAGTAAAGTAGTCTGTGTAAACTCTCAGTCCTCCAGGTCTGATCCATAGCAAAAGACGAAGTTTAAATCTGTCAACTGGACAAATTGTAAGAGTGAAGACGTTTCACTGCTCGTCCAAGTTAGTTCTGGTCAGATTTCTGGTGGCCACTGCCTTATATCTATCTGAAGGGAGGAGCTAACCACATTGAAACTGTAAACAGCTACTGTCTCCAGTTTCAGCTGAAACTACCCTATTCAGCCCTTAACGACCTTGCTATTGTTCTCACTGTTCTGGGTCTAAGGATGGAGTTATAGATGGGGGAGAGATTATGTCTCAGGCCCCCATTCCTGAAGGATTGTCTTTCCTAACAAAAATAGAGTCTTTAACTCCCTTCTTAAACCATTTCTTTTCTCTGGCTAAGATCTGAACTTCACTATCTTCAAAGAAGTGGTTAGTGGCTTTGAGATGGAGATGTACGGCGGACTGGGGGACTGGAGTAGACTACATTACATTACTTTGTTTATGGCTCGGGGTTTTGTCAAAACCCTGAGCCATAAACAAAGTAATGTAGTCTACTCCATTGAGTGTAGTGAAGAGTGCAGTGAGCGTTACACTGGAGAAACTAAACAACTGCTCCATAAGAGGATGTACCAACACCATCGAGAGAGCTCCTCTGGACCCCAGTCTGCTGTACATCTCATTGCCATAATGACAGTAACTTATTTAAATAGCCCCCTGCCTCTGCTTTGAGATGCCGTTACAATTTACATGATAGCACAATTGGTTGCGGAGTTACGGTAACAGAAAGTCTGCAACCACGAGTCTATCGGCGGTGATAGCATCCAATGCTAAAGGGTTAATGATGTCATTGCTTTGCCTGAAAAGTTCGGTATTATGACATTAACCTTATCTAGATATCATTTATTTCATCACAGGTTTTTTATTGCTCAGAAATACCTTGAAAACATGTCTTACTGTGATCTGGGTCAGCTCTCCCCCAAAATCTGACCTGGCCTCCTGGTGGTCACTTTGCTTGTCTCCATGGAGATAATAAAAGCTATATAGTGCACCTCTGTCAAATTTGTCTTCTGCGTTGGACCTATACTTCAATGCCACTGGTTGTCTGTTAGTACAGAACGACCACAAAGCTGCACCCATTGACCCATATCCAGATCTTAAGCATCGTTTGGTCAGGACCACCTCGCTGGACTTTTAGCTTTTTCTGCAGGTCAGTAGAAGCTGGAGTCCCCGCAGACACTTCTCAGACCATGCCATAGATAAGGACACGATGAATGGTTAGGGATAGTTTATCTTTATCACTGCAGAAACATTTGGTCACCTTTCCTTTCCTTTGTAAAAGTGCCTTTACCGGCGTTAGGAGCAATCGTGAATGCTAGATGTGTGTTTATTATTCAGCAGAGGCAGGAGGTCAGGGAAAATGAAAACCACATTGAGAGGGGTGCAGAGGAAAGCACTCAGAATAAATCTCTCATTAGCTCCAGTGCATTAAGTGGATGCATCATTAGTCTAAGTGTGAGAAATATTGTCTTTGGAGACCTTTGTGGAGCCCTGGTTCAAAGAGGCTTATCTGGCTCAAACTTAAATAAAGTCCAATAATGTTTGTCATCATTTAGTAGCAGACTGGGGGGCTGGAAGTCATTTTTTCACCAATCCTCCATTATCAAATGACACATACTGAACCAGTCTAACATCACAGTCACAACAAGCTCGTCAGTTTTACATTTCTCTGCATCTTTACATTAACGTAACACAATTTGTATCTGTGCTCTTCATAACTGCCCTCGCTTGCCAATAGGCTCACAGTGTCGTTCCAAAGCAGTAAAACAAACCTATTCTGTGGATTGCAGCGGCACTTGATATAATTATAATGTTTTAGGATTCTGACAGTGGATAAGAGCCAAGATTGATGGTGCATTTAAAGTTTTTGGAAGCCTATAAATTGTTTAGAGACTGTTGCTGCAAAAATGAATAACAAGTAGTTTTTAAACAATACTCCAAACTCAAGTAAAACTCCAACTTTAATACCATTTACTCAAAACTTTTTACCATACTTTATTGAGTTATTGTTACCTCTTAATTGTAGTACATATATCATTTCTCAAACTACAGTAGAAAACTAACTTGAACAAAGCCTATTGTGCTTGTGTCTGTTCTGTAGTTATAATCTATGACACCCGTGGATCATTATGTTATATTTTGCACATTTTAAATCACAATATTCACCCAAAACGACTTTACATCCGTTGGCCTCCACGTGCCCATTGGGAGCTGACGTTGCTGTAAACATCATGAATAGACGCTACTGAGCCATGGATTTGTACTAAATTTGTACTATGTGACGCTGCAGAATCTTAAATGTATCACAGATGAAGAAAATTTAACAGAAGAAGGAAGTAAGTTCAGAGGAGAGGGTGTGGCAGTGAAAACAGGGGTCGATTTTAATGTTTTTAATGCTTTATATGGGCTCGTATACTTGTTTGTTTTGTTTTTCTGTTGGATTGTATTTTAAACAGGGCACCTATAAAAAAGAGAGCCCCAGTGCTCTCATTGGGCTCCTCTGTATAAATAAAGATAAAGAAAGAAAGAGATAGGGGAGGAGACAGGGTGAGGAGCTCAGTCACACGGAAGGAGCTCAGAGTAGAGGCGCTGCTCCTCCACGTCGAGAGGAACCTGCTTAGGAGGCTCGGGCATCTGCTCAGGATGCCTCCTGGACGCCTCCCTAGGGAGGTGTTCCGGGCATGTCCCACCAGGAGGAGGCCCCAGGGAAGACTTAGGACACGCTGGAGGGACTATGTCTCTTGGCTGGCCTGGGAACGTCTTGGGGTCCCACCGGAGGAGCTGCAGGACCTGTCTGGGGTGAGGGAAGTCTGGGAGTTCCTGCTCAGACTGCTGCCACCCGGATAAGCGGAAGAAATTGGATGGATGGAAAAAAAGAATGCTTATTTTCTTTATGGAACAAGTAAAAACAAATACTTTTGGTTCTTGCCCAGACTGCTCCAAATTGTATTGCCCAAGGACACAACTATACAACTGGGTTTCAAACTGGAACTCTAACCTTCTGTGTCACGTTAGCCCCAGAATCACACATACACGCTGCAGCTGCCCTTCCAGCCAGATTTCATAATGGGCAGTTTCAACTCATGAAGAAGAATTTTTGAAATCCATACCCTTAAACTGATTTTCTGTACAGTATATCTATTCAGTGCTAGATTATACAAACATCATTATTTCCAGTTAGCTGCTCTGCCCCAGCTATGCAGCACTTCCCATCACACTCCACATGGCGGTGAAAGACCTGTAACTGCTCAGACCTGTAACTGCTCAGACCTGTAACTGCTCAGACCTGTAACTGCTCAGACCTGTAACTGCTCAGACCTGTAACTGCTCAGACCTTTATTTTATCCTTTTTGTGGATGTTATTTTCAACCAGCCGTTAGGAAATGCACAGAGTACTCCAAGCCACTTTTATAAACAACCAAATTACCCACATTAGAACGCAAATGGCTTACTTCTTGAGACTGTAATCACACCATTAGACATGAAGAATACATTTGTTTAAAAAGATATAAAATTGTCAGAGAAGATGGATCACATTACATCCCTGATGTTTTGGCTGGAGGAAAAAAAACGACACCAACAGAGAGGTTAGCTTCTGTGAGTCAAAGATGAAATGGGAAAATGGTGAATGATGACTCCTTTTGGCAGCAGCTGATCGATATTTGCTCTATTGTTTGGAGTACAGAAGGCAGGAGTAGTAGTAGTAGTAGAAGTAGTAGTAGTAGTAGTAGCAGAGGGGGATATTCTGTACAAAGGTTTGGGTGTGCAGAGACTCCATTGGGATTACAGAGGCACCAAAGCTAGCGCAGCAGCTTTACTTCAAATACAAGCCCAAATTTACTCACTACGCAAAGCAAAGGTTATCCCCAGCTCACAGGTGCCTCGCTGCTGGAGCGGCGGCCGGGTTAAACGCTTGGGGATGGTTACTGTGTTAGCTTTCAGAGTGTGGAAAAAGTCACTTTTAAACTGTACGTGAAAATATAGTTTAAAAAAAAAGAGCACATGGAAAATACATTTGATTGTTCAGTTTGGGTAACGTCAAGACTCAACATGTTCACGTTTAGGAGTGAGCAGAACATGTCTATCTTTTGTTTTAACTTTCTCTGCAGTAACAGTCAGGGTTCTAGACATTTGGATTTTGCACACACTCTTTTAAAAAATCTATTCGCCTTATTCCTTAAGTTGCATTGGGCGCCGCCATTGTCATTCGGGTCGTATTATTCTGCATGGTCTTGGTAGCAAATTTAATCATCACCGAAGTAAGTTCCTAGTTTGTGAGCTGTGTTCACTGACAACGGCAAAGTCTTCTGATTCTGATAAGTTCTATATGGACTACAAATCCATTTGGAAGCTTCCCAGAGAATCGCTGCAGTAAGGGTTCAAGCTGGTTTTTATTTTTATGCCTTCGGTTTCTTATCAAAACTGAAAGCAGGTGAAAAAAAAACCCTTACCAGACCCTGTGCCCAACCAGAAAAACAAAGTAACAAAGAAAAATGACCATGGTGAGCCGGCCAATGTAAAATAAGGACCGCTGTCCCTACACTAACAAAAAAAAAACAACCCATAAACTTTCCCTACACAAAATAAATAACAAAAACAAGACATCCAGACTCACCAGGCCAAAAAAAAAAAAAAAGTGGTGCGTGGAGAGCTGAGAGAGAAACTAAAACGCCCAGACCAAGAACAAACACCAAAAAAAATATACTAAAGTAGTATGTGTCAAAAACATGGACAAAGATTTTCAACTAATAACTAACTTAAACTAACAAAAATATACAGGAAAAATATTGAAATAACTTCTAATGATTGAAACAAAAAAAAAACCTAGAGAATTGAGAAACAATATCATATTTTAGTGGCAAAACTTACAAATTTTCCATTAAAAGGAATGGGATTTTTTACCCGGAAGTGCCATGACAAGGAAAGAGTTTAGTCACATTTAAAGAAAAGTGGGCGGGCTGGTCTTTATTTTTGCTCCAATTGTTTTTTTTCGTCCTTCAGCTCAACTCTAACTCTTTCTTTTAGGAGCCACCTGATTATTTGATAACTCTGATTCAATATTAAAGCACCGAGCTCTTTCCTCTTTGTTTCAAGTGCATGTGCTTCAAATGAGTTGGAGTAAATGTGGTCAGACTACAGTTCTGTCTGAAGAGGACTAGAGTTTGTGGCCCTAAACAGCCACGAACACGTCCTGGTAACAGTACATAGAGTACAGTACGTACTGGCAGGACTGTGCAACATTTCATTTGAATTCATTAATGATCAGCTTTTTAATTGAGCCAATCCTCCATCAGTGAAAGTTTATTGTTTGGAGCACAGACTTTGGAGGGATAAATCTGCTCTATGTAAAGTGCGTGAGTGTCTTTGTCTCCATGAGTTAATCATTAACTCATGGTGCCCACAGAAGTGCCCAAACTTTTTTTGTTGAGGGCCACATCTCAAAACATATTCAAAGCGGGGGCCACAGACCTGTGATCAATGCAGAGCGGTGCTTTAAACACAGCTTTGGCAGAGCCTCTGTGTATTAATAAGACTTGAAACACATTTATTTTAGGTCTGTATCACACTGCAATGTGATGTTTGAGGTTATAGTGGTAGAAATAGTTCAATTTGCTGTTAAACTATGATCAATTGAGCTGGTTCAGCAGGAGGTCTGAGGGCCAATAAATACTGGTCTGAGGGCCGCTTTTGGCTCCCGGGCCATAGTTTGGACACCCCTGAGTTAATGCTTTTCCTGAAATGTTACAACAATATTAAACTGACTTCAATGAAGACAAACAGGCGAGACTACAAAAAAGTTACAGGTCTGATCTGTGGGGAGGTGACACCACTCACAGTAAGAATACATGTTTTTGTAAGTTTTTTTGAGCAATCCAAACACACATATTGAAATACATGCAAGAGAGATATGTTTAAGGAACTGAGGAACGTTCCAGGGAAAGCAACAACATCTCTCCATGGAGACAGGTGTCCAGTCCACACCAGAAAAGCTGCATCATGCACTTATACAACAATTACACTCACTCAAGTGTAGGCAAGGCAAGTTTATTTGTATAGCACAATTCGTACACAAGGTAATTCAAAGTGCTTTACAGAATAAGAGTCTATCCTGTTTATAATCACAAAGTTGCTATTGAAAGCCACTTTGTATGTTTTTATTAAAAAAGAAAAATGTAACATAACTGAATCAACTGGACTGATGTGAATCCGTTTGCTCCGTATAGGCGGCAGAGATATTTTAATCATAAAGCGGACTATATTTGATTAGTCTGTGAAAGCTGCAGTGGCACTTTCTTAAAAGCATAAGTGTTAATAGCAGATTCTTGTCGGACAGTGAGCGGTACTTCAGGCCGCGCACTTCAAAGCATCTTTTGATGTCCCTGCGAGGAGATGTGGGCTTCTCAGACACATATCGCTCCAGTCTTTTGTTAGCTAAAGCACCAGCGTGAAAACAGGTGGAGGCCCAGAGAATGCCAAGAGCAGATCAAAGCCAGGGTGGCACACAAGGCTTACAGCGAACTTCTCTGCCAGTCCATAAACACTATAATAAAACATGCTGATTTAAAAGCACGGCGTAATCACTAGCATTTAGAACAAAACAATTGTACGCGGCTGAGGAGAGTTGTATTTGAGTCTAGTAACCAGCAAGTATGACTAAAAATACCCAAATCTGCCCTAAACTCTCTACATAAGGCTATGATTTGTTTGACAAGGGGGATTTTCATTGATTGGTTTGACTCTTAAAGTCAAAATTTGAAAAAAAATAAAGCAGTGATTTCTATGAGAAGATATAGATATGTGGTGGTCATTTCATTTATAATTTTTGAGTTGAAATGTGAAAATAATACATAATAAAGTGTATTAGTCTTTCTTCTTCTGTAGATTCAGACAGAGATAAGTGTGTGTTGAGGTTGGTTTGTTGTTGAAGTAAAATTGGATGGAAATGGATGGATGGAAATAAGATTCTTATTTATGGCAACTTTGAATTGAAGAATGTAATGAGACATGAGTTTAATATGCACATAATGGAATGAAATGAAACACTGAGATTACAATGTCCATAATATAATCCTCATAACGTCTGCCTAAACAGATACATATTCATAGGCGCCATATTAAACATGCTGAGCAGTGGTGGAGTCCTTTTATTAATGTATGGTGAAGGAGATTCGATGCTTTCAAAACATGTAGCAGCCTGATCGTTCCAAATGTAAAGTCGCATCTTCTAATAAAGTGTTATCAATAGGATACTAATAAGTCAGCAATTTAGCCCCAAGCCTCAGGTTCATTAAAACGTCCCGGTGATGAATGTGCATATTCATACGGCCCTGGTGAAGCAAATAAAGTGGAGTTTACGCCACAATAAACAAGTGGTGCCAAGCTGATATGAATGCACCCAACCCGCGCTCCGCAAGCATCACAAGAAAATACTGCTCAATTTAATTTTAATGACGGCTTCCGCTCACGCCAGCATAGCACTGGGCACCGCGCCCACTCACTAATAACAATAATGCCCTGCTTTATGCAACAGCCCGAGTGCAAGCTACATCAATACATATGACACATGAGAAAGCCTGGGAGGCCAAAGAGCTACTTAAAGTTTTACATGAAGCACTTTTTTCATTATGGCCTTTGTCCATCTGTAAAGAATGTCACATTCACAGTCTTTTCAGGATGAGGTTCCTGGAAAACAGTTTTGTACTTAAAGCATATTCCTTTGAGTGCAGTTCTTGGCCAGCATCAAGTCCATTCTCACCTCCTCCATCTCTGTGTGATGCCCCTGCTGACTCCAGCAGGTCAGATCACAGCTCACCCTTCTCACCCTGGACACGTAATATTTGAGCCTCTCCAGTCCATTTGGAGCAGAACCTGTCACCACAAGAACCACCATGAGCTGGACTCGTGAACATGATACCACAGCAGTACTCACAGATGTATTTATTAAGTTTATTCTGTTCATACAGTACATTTTGCGTTTAAATGTTATTATTTTATGACGTCTATACTTATCACAACTAGTTTGTAAATTCTGTTCACTGTAGACTCAAAATTATGAATAAAGCTCAAAGCTGATTCTGAAATGACATGTGACCCTGGGATCACATCAGGGCTCGAGTAAAACTGCCCCTGATTTGTTTTGCTGCTAAATGCCCCCTGCACACTCTGAGACTCTGAGACAGGGTTCGGGAGATACTAGTACAAAAGTCAAACTAATCACAAACATGATCTCAAAGAGTCATTTCAGAGGTAGACGTCTCAGCATCTTTCATTCAGACCTCACAATAATCAGGAGCAATCAAGCACATTCACTTAAGACAAGCAACGTTTGTATTGTTCTCGTGCTAAGAGACACAGAACACTGAACCTGGACGGCTGTGGTGAAAACTCTGCGTCCACACTGGGGTTTCTAACAGGAAGATGTGGTCTGCTGTCGACTGGTTTGAGCCTCGTGTCAAAATGATCAATAGTGACCTGCCCCATCACTCACACACAGGGCAGGACAGTACAAAGACATTGAAAAATTGCCAAAAACAAACACCTATCTTTAATTTTTTTTTTACTGTATTTTTGCTACATAATTTTCATATTCTGGTGTGACGATTTAGCATGTTTTATTTAACTTGTTATCATGCTGAATAATTCTGCCTTGTCTATTGTCAATTCATCTCACCACGATGCCCGCCCTCCTTCAGCAGTACACTGTCTGCCTTAAACTTGAGCTCGTAAAGTGGCATATGCAACGATGCTGAGGTCCTGTTGAAGAAATGGAAGGGGAGGTGAGCAGCACTCATAGTCTAAAATCTTCAGCTTGCAGCCAAGTCGCTAATCCCTCTGTATGCTTGAGCAATGGAGCGTTGGGCCAAGCGCTCTCCACATACGCCAGGCCAGATTTGTATTGGGCCGTAAGAAGACGGAGCACAGTGGTTTGCTTCTTGGGGTTGGGCTGGTGGCTTGCCCCCTTTCAGATGGATAGAGGAGGAGGCTAATCCGGCATGGCAAAGCAACAGAGGCCCGGGAAATAAATAGTGCGAGCTCATGGCTGCTGCCCGAGCTTCTCAGCATCGTTTAACGCTCCATAGAGCATCCAGAGCACAGCCGCCCGCCCTCTCTCACACAATTACTCACTTTTTCTAGCCGTGTGAATTAGCTCCTTAACTGCCGCACATCATGGCCATATTTATTAGCCAAGGTTGTACTGTAATAATGAAACAACTGGTCCTAACTGTAATCATTAAGGCAATTAGTCAAATATACAGTCATGCATTTCTGTGATGAAGTAGTGTCCTGTAATATGCAAACTGCACCGAGCCTCATAACTCCTCATCTCTGCCTCACAGATAAGAAGTTTTTTACTTTGTTGGTGTAGTTGTAGTTGCAGTGGCTATACCCACTAAGTGAGTAAAATTTGTTTTTAGCCAGTACAGATATATTGTAAAAGCAGCCCCCAGAGTCCAAATGAGACGGCCGTGTGCTGTCGGAAAAAGCGTTTTATCATCTGAGGAGCAGTAAGTGCGCTTTTTGTTAGCTTTACCGTGACAGTAAAACTCGGCTCTGGTCTCTGAAAGTTGTTAAAAGTGCTCATGAACTCACTGCAGTGAATAATTAGGATGCTGGGAATGCGTTAAGAAATTTAGGAATAACTCTGAACCGCTGCAAACCATTTAAATGAACTAGCACGAACGAATACAGATTAGTTCAGTTTTTCACATTTTTAAGAGTAAAAATCAGGTACTGCCCCTTTAATCTGGACTTTGTTTAGTATTTTATGACAAAACAAGGGAATAAAATCAGCAAATACATTTTATAAAATGCAAATGAACTTTGGTTAAAGGCGTATTAAGATTAGTGATCGCATTCATGTTATTTTTATTTCATTTTTCATTTATTTACTTCATGCAGATCAATGAGCACAAGAAGAAAGTAAGTATACAAGTCTGCAGTCCACTCATATTTTTCTTATTTAACCCTATAACGCCAAACGTATCATATTTGATACATGAGTTTTTCAGCCCTCTACTTTAGTAGTGTGATGTTTTTTTTCCTGAAAAACCTGATGTATACAATCAGTTACATGCAGTGCACAGATAATCCAACAGTTTGAAAAGGTTAAGGTAAGAAAAACATTATTTTTTTAACTGAAACATTAATAGGAACAGTTACTGGGTTGATGCAATGTGAAAATACAAAAAACTTTACAATCTATGTTTTAGTAAAACCATGTTGAAAATGATGTATCAAATTTGATACAGCAGGTATATAAGGTCATGTAACTAAATCAGTCAATTGTCATTTTATTGTATTTTATGCATTATATAGTATAACATCAAACAACATAAAGTCTTTTTATGTTTTAAATGACATAATTTGGTACAGTTAGAGTCAAAAAATATATATATGTAACTTACTCTATCATGATTACTGATGACTAGTTCGGTGTTGCCACGGTACTATTGCTTGTGACTTTCTTTTGCTTACTGCTTTTCACCAAAAACTGACCAATTCAAATAAAATCAAAATCTGTTTTTGTGTGCATGTATGTTTTTAGATGGCAAGTAAATACAGTATTGAAGATGCTCTGAAAATGTTGATGGATCGGAATTCAAGTGACATGGAGCAGCTAGGAGAAGATGATGAGGAGGAGGAATGGACTCCTACTGGGGAAACCCCAGGTAGCAGTGATGATGAGGAAGAGGAAAACCCAGATAGCAGTGTTGATGATGAAAGTCCAGAAGTCCCAGAAGAGGACACAACAAAACCAAAAGACACAACACTAAAGCAGTCGGCAAGGAGTAAAGAGAAAAGGAAGGTGTATCAGTGGAAAAGAAAACAGTTTGAACCTCCATCTGTTGAGTTTGTGGAATGTGTTGAGGAAGACTCTGAAGATAGGCTTGACTGGACACCATATATGTATTTTAAAGATTTTGTGACTAATGAAATGCTACAGGAAATTGAAACAAACTTGTAAATTGTGCAGAAAAATGCTAAATCAGTGTACACAAATGCTCAAGAAATCGCTCAAATTCTGGGTATGTACATGCACCTCAGAATAAAGCAGGATAATAACATCATCCTGAGATGGTTTGACAACAAAGTTCTGAACCTGCTCTCTTTTGTTTGTTTGTTGGTGTTGAACCACTTGATAATGTGAGACATTGGGATCTGAAAGCCAAAACCTACATAATGGTTCCCAGACTTGCCATAGTTGACACATATAACAGGTTCATGTGAGGTGTTGACCTTCTTGATATGCTCAACTTTATGCAACAACTTTTATGTTTGGAATTACAATTTTGTTGAATTTGTTTGTGTTTTATTACATTTTTGCTTGTTGAGGAAAAATGAATCTTTGAGCATTATGACCTGATGTATCAAATATGATACAAATTGAAACTCATATATGGAAAATGACAATTTAATTTTTTTTTGTTTGTTTGTTCAGAGGGACCAATAAAGGCTCCAATTTCAAAGAATTAGAATTTTCTGTCAATTATTTAATGGTTTGGGCTTTAGAGGGTTAAGCTCGAAAAGGAGTGGGAAGAGGAAAGCGTATTAAATCCCACTTGTCTTCCATTAGAACATAACTTAAATGCTGTGTCTTAGCTCCCTTCAAATGTTATTTATCACATTTATAAAAACACAAATGTCGTAAATTCAGTATTCAGGAAGAGAAGGCCTTGTGCCGTTACTCCTCATTGTGTGATCAAACAGAGGAATCGAGGCTAATTGGGGACCGTTAATCAGTAAAAGGCTGCAAATGGCAATTAGTTCATGTGGATTAATGTTTAATGAATGTATCAATAAATGATCATTGGTGTGGAGTGCACCTCAGAGGCCAAATAATGGAAATCTGTAGACGCTGGCACGGGCCATGGGAGCGTTTGTGCGTGACTCCAGTCTGCAGCCTGCACTTACGCCTGTTTGTATTTCACATTCATACAAGATTGTTCCTCATATTTCTTTGCGTGCACCACACTGTACTCTATATTTCTCTCAGAGGCGGCAGCATCATCTCTGAAGGATGCGCCTCTGTGATTTGCTGTTTCTACTCTTTGTCTTTTTTCTCTGTGAAGATTTTTATTTTATGACATATACAGCAGAGAATGTTCTGTCTTTAAGTGTCATTATGTCGTTTTTACAAGCCCGTCGTGACAATGGGAAATTGGAAGATTCATATGGCTGCTTTATATAACGGGTCCAGGCTATTTATTGTGGCGTTTTGGCTGAAGTGAGAATGTAGTATTGTTTAAGAAGGAGGACATTTACATATAAATTGGGAAGGTAAGTGAGAAAGGTAAGAGAGCAGCAACCGGCAAACCACTGACAAGGATGTTGTGCTCTGAGCGAGGCTGCCATTTTGTCTTGTCAATGCTATTTCTTTAATGTAATTTTAATAATATGCTGCTGAGCTTCCTTATTTCATCTCGGGCTTTTATAAGCTTCTTAGAATAAATGCCATAATGCCATCCGACTTTTGCATCTCCATATATTTTCAGCTTCAAACTACTTGTAATGTTTTTCTTTATGCTTTGCTATGTGGAGATTTTTAACACTGCGGAATATCACTGTATTTTAAAGCAGAAAGTACTTGAAGTTACTTTATAGTACTGCTGTATATAGTGCAACTGCATCTGTATGTACCAGTAGCATCGCACTGTTACTCTGTTTTGGACTACTACTACAGTTTTATTTAGTTTATTCAGTTTTATGTTGTTTTATTTTCACACTACAGCTGCTAATACTATCTACTGCAACTACAGTTACTATTATCAAGCTTTACATCATTTGTTGAGGGCGACAGTAGCTCAGTCGGTAGAGAATTTGTTCACTGATCCAAAGGTTGGCGGTTTGAATGAATGTGTGTGTGAATGGGTGAATGGTTCCTAGATGTAAAGAGCTTTGAAGGTGGAAAAGCTCTGTATAAAAATGTGACTATTTACAGTTTGTTCAGAAGAATCTTTGTAAACCATTGATGCAGTGATGATGGTGTGAGTATAGTGACATCAGGGAAGGAAAAAATCCATTGACAGAATAACCTGGTCATTCAGTATATTCATGTAGTCAGCTGACCTCATTCTTTGAGCACAGACTGTTGCTGAACCTAGACCTGACTCGTACCTATAGGATCGTACCTATTTGCTTAGTTAAATCCAGGTGACAACTTTTTTTTTTTGGCCAGGCAGTGTAGTAATAGTATCAGCTGCAGTAACAGTGGTTGTGCAAAGAAGTAGTTAAAATACACCGGTTTAGTTCATTTATGTCCTCTGCGTTTGATGTTACCTCTAATTTCCCTGCACTATCTGATGACTTTTACAGGTTCTGGTTACGCTGTAGGCAGTCTTGGTGTGGACAAATGCCATGTTGACAAAAGGAGCACATGACTCACAATGGAGAATGAGGAATAGAGCCACAAACAGATCAGATAATAAGGCATAAGCAAGAGAACAATATCTGCACAGTGGTTCAGCGTGTCTCCTGGCATGTTCTTAATGGGGAAATGTGTGGTCAGGATATCACAAGGGCTTTTGTATCAATTTTCGTTACTGCTGGGCCTAAGAATTCTGAAGACGGCTTATTGTGTAGTGGTAAAATGATAATGCTTTGATTATATTAGCTCACTCCAGGAAACTTCATGCTTTCAGCTTCTGCAGAGTCCTGTGCTCAGGTCTCTGCACTGGCTCCTGTGGCTTAGAGAACAGACTTGAAAGCAGCTCTGTTTGTGAACAAGTCTCTCCATGGACCAGCACCAAAGTACATCTATGACATTTTAGTGCCACATGAACCATCTCACACTCTGAGGACTTCAGGGACCGGCCTCCTGCTGGTGCCCAGAGTCAGGACTAAACATGAGGAATCAGCTTCAGATCCAGTCTTCCTGAAGATGTGAGACAGGCCTAGGCAAAATATTAGTCAGCTTTATTTTTTGCAATTATTCTATATGTTTTGCGGCTGTAAAACCCCTCACCACACACTTTATACACTTTTCTCAGACAGGCATTAACATAGGTGCCTTTGTAGGTGCCTTTGTTGGTGGGTGCAGAACGTTTCATCGACATTGTGGGTTTTGTCGGGGAGAAAACCGTCAAACATACAGCACTTAAGAGTCACACTGCGATCCAACATTTATGTAAATTTGTCTGACACATTCTGTACTGTACAGGAGACACGGAGGAGACTGATGAACAATGGTCTGCAGTCCTTTAGCCAATCAGGACGCAGAACACAATGCACATTCATACAATGTAAAAAAGCATGCAAAATTATACAAAAAAAAAAAAAAACACGAAACAGTGAGGCCACGAAAGGTGAACCGCAATATAGCAATTGTGTACCAATTGTGCTATACAAATAAACTTGCCTTGCCTTCCCTTGCATGCACAGTTCAATTTAGGTTCTTTGGTCACAACTTAAGTAAATATTACACATATACACATTTGCCCCACGCTTGAAAAAGTTGACCATAGCTGCAATACAGACAAGTTTAAGCCTACAATCTGTCCAATGAAGCCACAACTGAAGTGAATCTGAATCAGGACTAAGCTACATGAAACTACCAGACCTTTAGAGGACCCTGCATGCACTGGCAACACCCATAAATCCAGGCACACGGGCGTACTTCTACCTCACCACTTCCCCCTGAGATCCAGATACCACACTGATGAGGAGCCTGTCAAATCTAAAGAGACAAAACAATAATTTACCTGTTGCTTGTCTAAACTAAATGAGTAATGTTTGTATTTGAGCTTGTCTTGGATGAAAAGTGTTGCTGTGAACCCTGCCGTCTGTTGTGAGTTCCATCAGTCCTGTTTGTCATGTTTATGTGTCTGGATCTCCGCAGCCGCCACATTACCATTCACCTTTAGTGCTTTCACTGAACCCTTTCAAAGTGGCTGATTTTAGTCAACAAATCAAAATGCAATGGTGGGATGTTTGGCCGTAACCCTGTGTAAAAAGCATCTGTGTGTGCTTTGAGAGGCAAACTAATAAAATGTGTCTCCTTATTAGGGGCATATTAACTAAAATTGATTTTGCCTGAAATAAAAGGTCAGGGTAAATAACTTGTGAGCAGCTACCCGGGCTATTTATTAGCCCCGGAACTACAATCTAACAAATGAATGCTGGTGTGAGTCTCAGGGGGCAGTGCAAATGGAAAGCACCAAGCCACCTCTAAAATGTCACTCCAGAATGTCAAAGCATGGATTATATGTGACAGACTCAACAAGGCCCCACGCTCCTGTGTTGTTTTGCTATTATCTGATAAATGGACTTCTTTGGTGATGGAGATGTGACTGTTTTGGTTACGTCTTCTCACAATCATCGTCTCCCAGTGGGACGATGGCACTTACCCAGCAGGCACGGTGGTTTATTGATATCATTTGTGCTTTTGCCACTGTGTTCTGACCCATCAGAGGCCAGTCGTTCACAATAAAGTGCTGTTCTAAGCTGGTTAAAGAAATAGCAGGTAAAAGTAGCCAGTTTATTTCAAGGATACATATTTTGCATTCTTGTGGCGTTAAGTATCTTTGAAACAGGCTTTTGCTCACCTTGGGATTACCGTTTGTAGAATGTCTTCCTACTAATAATGTTGTACACTATACACTATATACACTAAAAACTAGCCCTCCGTGATGAGGCATTTACAGCTCGCCCAGGCTGCACTCGGTCCAGCTGCGACTCCTGCGTCAGACCAGTTTAGCTGCAGTGTGCTTTGTTGTTTCGGTCTCCGCCTTTGAAGCTGCCCGCCCTTTCATTTACTTGTAGTTGGCAGCGTTTGGCACCTCCGCCAGCGCTACCGGACTGCATGGCGTGCGCTCTGAGCTCCTCTTGTTACTTTTAATTATTCTGAATACTTACGACCACCAGACCAGAGCTGCACCGAATGTAGTGTGAGCCCGAGATCAGGAGCTTCCTCTGCCCTCAGAACGAACAGCCGTAGCATAAACAAGCCCTTAGGCGATGTGAGTGCTATGCTAATAGAGCCATGGATTCAGTGTGAACAAGATTTGACCGCAGAACAAGTCCAGTGATGGTTTATGGACTTAAACACTGCGCTAAAGGAATACAGATTTTTACCTACAATGCAACAATCAGTGCAAAATTCAAACAAAGCTTTTTTTTGAGTGCTCAGAGAAGACAATTCTGGATTAATTACTGAAGCAAAATACATCTCCGGGTATGTATTTGATGAGGGGACAACAATATCACATTGTTAAAAGCTCCAAAAAGTAAAGTTTGCATATTATGTGACTATGAATGTGTGAAGAACATTAAAAAAGATTGGGCTAAGAACTACCACTGCTGCCTTTAAGCTTTCAAAACTAAAGTGTGTTTCATGCCTTCCTGTCTGCTTGTGCCTGCTGGGCCAGCACAGTGCTAATGACTGGGGCAGAGGCGAGGCGGTGCAGGCCATAGTCATGTTTTGCATGCGTACACCTTTGATTTACCTATAATTACCATTGGATTTACCTTTAGCTGCAGCATCTCTGAGCCAATCTTGTAAATTGGATTCCTGCATAAAGTAGCTCTCCCTCACAGCTGCCCTATCAATATTTTATCTTCTCTCTTAATATGTACAATGAATATTCGCATAAATACCCCAAACTTTTTTTTGCCTGAAGAAGTTGACCATTCGGCTGTGGTCGTCATGGTAACCTAGGATCCAGTTCTGTCTGCTTTAGGACTCGGTTCATGAGGACTTTATCTTTCATCTAAATGGGCAACGTGAGACTGGTCCTTGCCTGAGTGTGTAAATACTGATGGAGAAGAGGCAGCAATGGCTCGAAGATACCAAAACAAAAACATAACTGGAGGGATCACAGGTCATGAACTGGCACATCTAAAGGTATAACTGGGGTTTTTAGTGGACCTGTGATATAAAAATACAACTGGAAATGACAAAACTTTGGGAAGAAGAAAAAGGTTTTGTCATCCTCAGTCTCCACAGGATATGATTTTCACACAAATCCACCCTCTCCATTCAAGTCTAGGAATATGCAATACAAATTATACACAGTACATCTTCCAATTTGCACTTAAACAGCAGGAATATCGCCTGGAAATGATTAAAAACAAAAAATATATATTTACGGCACAGAGACAGAGACTGATAATCGCATTTTACAAAGATAACGACACCATACAAGTAAGGACCGTGCCATTGACCTTGAACCAACCCAGCTCCAGAGATCCCTCTTCAGAAGACCAACCAGCACTCCAAATCCAACGGGACTGAGACAAGAACTAAATCAATATCAACAAACCGCTGTGTTTCAGATGACATCACAACGTTCTAGTGACTAATAAAATCCAATACAAATGGGGGACAGCGAAATGAATATTGCTAAAATGCAGTATTTATTCAGTATTTTATCCTGTAGTACAATGAGTTCTTGGTTGTTGTCACTAATAGAAATGATCAGGTTTTTTCAAATGACCTTTTGAGTATTTCATGGCAAAGTACAATGTTATCAATAAAAAAAAAAAAAAAACAGGCTCCCACATCTGGGTGTATGACATCATCACATTCAAGGATAAAAATGCTTCAGGCTCAGTAAATGGCTTCATTATTCATACACTAATTAATACACTAACTAACCATAGCCCCTAATGTAAATAGTTACTCAGCCTGCATCATTCTTAAAGGCCACATATTACATTTCTGCGTTACACGGTTGTTTCCTCATCACAAACACACCTGGAGTTGCGTTTTGTTTCATTCACACACGTTTAATACACAAATCTTCCATATTTAGAGCTTTTCTGTCAAACAAAAAAACACTCAGTTCCACCTTGTGATGTCATGTGGTAATACAGGAAGTGCTCCACTGTGTTTTTTAAACTTCCATACACCTTCACTAGAATCATTTTGATGGTTTCAGCTCCACAACTGCTGATCTCTACTGAACAAACGCTAAAAGGTAGATGAAAACTACCACTTCATGACATCACAAGGTGGAACAGAGTATTTGACCTTTGGATATGTGCACAAACTAATAACTCCACGTATGTTTTCTGATGAGGTAACAGCATTATAACATGGCTTAAATCTCCCAAGAGTAAATTTTTACGCAATATAAGACTCTTAATACACAATTTTCTCATGATGAATTGTGTGTTATGACAAAGCGGTATCTCGTACACCATGTTTTCCGTGTTTAAACTTTAATTTTGCACACCCATGAATGCAGCATCAATATTTGCTTGCAAACAGCTCAAAATTGGACGGGCCTTTGTGCCATCCCAAGCAGCCTGGCCCAGCATGTGTCCGCCGATACAGATGTCCTCTCTGTATAATTGAAGATGATGAAGAGGGGTCCCAGCGCGGCGCTACTGCTCACGGACCACTTATGAATCAAAGTGACACAGTTTGGTAATGAACGATGTTTTTGGGTGGAATAAAGCGGTCTTTTAAACACTGGGTTTTCCATTGCACGACACAATAACATAAATTAACTCCAGTGTGAGAGATATCTACAGCGGCAGGCTTCATGTCAACACTATATCTTCTGAATGACAGTTGTAGCAGCGAGGAGAAGTCCCCTGTTGGGAGCAGTTTCGGGCTGATTTGTGTCAAAGAGAAAACTCCGACTGGGTTTAACAATTCTACATAAACTGTGCTCCAACATAGAGAGTCTTACAGTAAATCTGCAAATGTACTGTTACTGCAAATTGAGAGCGTTTCAGTAAAATTAACGATTCAAATTGGAACTTGATATTACACCCATTGCTACCTGGTGAATCAAACGACTTTATCATGTACAGGCTTCTACTACTACTAGAATTATGTGTACTGTTATTACTACAAAAGTACAACAAAGGTTTCTGTCGGCACTATATAACCACAAATACTATGAATGCTGATGGCAGTTACTTCAAATACTGCTTCTTATACTATGCAACTACTGTATTACTTCTGTTATAATTTAAAGGGCCCATACAGTGTTCCCTCGTTTATTGCGGGGGTTCAATTCTAAAAATAACCCCTCAACAGTCGAAATCCGTTAAGTAGTCAGCTTTATTTTTTGCAATTATTCTATATGTTTCTTGGCTGTAAAACCCCTCACCACAACACTTTATACACTTTTCTCACACAGGCATTAACATATTTAAACACTCTCAAATTTCAAACTTCGTAGGTGCCTTTGTCGGTGCAGAACGTTTCATCGACATTGTGGGTTTTTGTTCGGGGAGAAAAATTTGCAAACATACAGCACTTCAGAGTCACACTGTGATCCAACATTTATGTAAATTTGTCTGACACATTCTGTACTGTACAGGAGACACGGAGGAGACTGACGGACAATGGTCTACAGTCCCTCAGCCAATCAGGGCACACAGTTAACACACAAACCCTGCATATTTTCACTGAGTTCTTCTCTCAAACAGAAACACTCTGTTCCACCTTGTGATGTCATATGGTGATACAGGAAGTGCTTCACTGTGTCTTTAAACTCTATACTCACTCCATCTTCACTAGAATCATTTGGATGATTTCAGCCTTGAAATTGCCAAAGTACTGAACTAAAGGTAAAAGAAGCAGTAAAACTACCACTTCATGACATCACAAGGTGGAACAGAGCATTTTGAGCTTTGGAGATGTAGACAGACTAATATTCAGGGTTAACTTCTTCAGGCATGTTTTTAATGAGGAAACAAACATTAAAACATGACTTAAAGTTCATAAGAGTTATTTTGGAGTAATGTAGGACCTGTAAACCACGAAAGCATCTGGAGACCCGTATCGAGCACTGAGCCGGGGTTTTGATCAGAAGTGCACATCACTAATGCACTGGCCTACTGTGCAAGCTTCAGGACTATTTAGCATACACTTTCTTTTAATGTAATCCATAACCGCCTTATATACAGGGAGAAAAATGTACAGAAATGCAATGCCACATCTGGACTTGCCCTTCCCAAGAGGATTCTGTTCTCTCCAGCTCCACGCCCTTTGACCCTGTGAGCCTAATTAGCCCGCTCCCACACTTTTAATGTAGAGAAGCAGCAGAAATGCAGAGCCACGATTATGCAGATGCCGAGTGCACCCTGGGCGGCCCTCCCACTACTTCCCCCTGCTCCCCCCTCGGCCTGAGTCAAGGTCCTGGCTGTGTCACACCAGGGAACATACGCTGTCAGCAGTGTCTGCGAGCCCGCGACTCACTGCTGCAGAGGACCACACATTTATGCTTTTCTAAACTAGATCCCCTAAATACAGATGGTATTCCTTTAAAAATGCATTATTAAGACACGCTTTGCAATAAAAATGACCTGTTCACAAAAAAAAAAATAAAAATGTAAAAATATAAAAGCAAGGTAATATTAAAACATCAGCTCGTCATCTGGTATAATTTCATATGCACCAGTGAATTTACAATGTGGGACAGTCACATCATTCATTAATAGCTGTAATTACCTTTGTATAAAGCGTTGAAGTCCTTGTGTTAAATGCTACTGATGCTTTGGGCTGTACTTGTGACTAAAGAGCGTCTACACACATTGTAAGCACTGATGCACTAAAATGGAAGGACACATGGGTTTTTGAGGCGTTGCCATAGCAACACCGTGCAACGCACAAATTTGGTCCCTAGACTTTTTTGACGGGGGACGACCTGAAGAGTCACCGTGTCAAATTTCACGTTCTTTTGATCACTTTTGAAATGTAGAAAAATTTGGAAATTTTTCCATTAGGATAACATTGGGATCACCATGGCAAACCCAGTGAAAGATGTGACATGGATCCAATCTGGATGACACTGACGAGCCCATCACATTATTCCATGATACTAATATTTATCCCATTAGGATAACATTAGGGCACTTTTGTGCGTCGCCAGTCAGCACGATGCAAAAAGGGTCTCATTGACTTTTGTGACATGGGTCTCAGTGATTTCTGTGGTTGGATGACACAATGGAATTTGGGTGAAATTTCATAACATTTTGAAAAAATAAATTTTTAGCTCTCCATACATCTGTAGGGGGCACTATCGTGGCAAATTGTTTCTTTCAAAATGAGAAAAGGTTTAGGCAAGAACGTTTTACTACTGATTCAAATTTGAGCCTAATCGGAGCAATGATTTTGACATTTGAAAATTGCAAAAACTTTGATGGAACTGTGATAGATATCAAACTAAATTGGAAACCTTGATGCCGCACTTGTCTAGATGATGTACAGTGATTGTCAGAGGAGATATTTAAAGGATGACGTCAGTGAGAATGCTGACTCGGCATTTCGGAATTTTCAGTCCAAGATGGCTGACTTCCGGTTTGCCAGGGGGCGTGTGTAATAATAATATTTTTTGTTTGGCTTCACATGATGAATGTGTGTACTGAATTGCGAGGCTCCACGACAAACTTAATGTCGGGACGTGTTTCCAATAACACATTTGCATATTTGCCTCTGGGTTGTTTGGATACTATAGTTAAGGCAGGGGGCAAAAGGAGAGGATGGAGTTGCGCACTTCACAGGACAGCAGACAACAGTCTCTACGCCCTGTCGGGGCTCCGGCCTAAAAAAAAGCATCACATTTAAAGGCTATCTATGAAATTGTATTTATTGTGTCTATTTTCAAAGCCACAGGATTGCCTAATGAGTTGAAAAATGAAAAAACATTTGGTCTTTTTAAAACTCTCAATAATTGAATAAACTTCCTTTAGGTTCATTTTGGTTTGTATTGCTTGTAAAGTGACCCCTGCGTGGATGTAATAGTAGACTATCATAAAAGAAAAATGACCAAAAACTGAAAGCAAGCATGTGTGCGTCTGCAGAGGCATAAATCCAGGAATAATGGCCTGACATTGATTGACCTTTCTCTGTTGTTTTTAATCATAATAATATGCTTTCACGTTAGGCATGGAAATGACTTCATGATGGTATAATGACAGCTCAATGGCTTGTCATGGCACTGCGTTGTGGATAACATCTTTATTGTTTCCATCATTGTGTGCTGACAGAGTCGAGGCTCACAATAGAACGGTACATTGTGTGTGGCTGGGCTGCTCTGGGATGGTCACAGTTTCATCAAGTAGTAGTCTGTGTACCGCCCAGTGACTTCCCTGTGTCTGACACCACACAGAGATACTGGCTTTAAATAAATATGGATGCACTTTTTTCCTGGTCATCTTACCTATCCAAGAATCTCACCGCAGCAGCAGGACCCAGTCAGCCTCCTCACCTTCTCCGTCACTTCCTGACAATTCATCTGGAATGCCAAGGTCTAAAACATACCATCCAATATTTTGTCAATTCATTTCTCCACCAGCGCTCATCTTTCGGACCGTTCTTAGATCCCGTTTGTTATGAATTTGTATTTTGCAATAGATATTCGACATATATAACACAGCGTTGGGTTTAGATTCATCCACAAGTGTATTCTGCAAGTCCTGCATTCTTGATCCAAGTGACTGTTTTCTGACCGAGGACCTATTCACAAGCCTCACAAAAGAGCTGGCCATTCAACCAAATCTAACTGCCAGAAAGACTGCGAATTAGCATATTACCTTTCTTGAAAGCCAGCTACACCCAAACACTATTTGTTGTCCCTTTTCATTGGGAGCTGCAGTTTTTGAAGCGATCAGCCAAGGTGAGAATGCATATCATGATGGCCCATGCACAGCCCATTAGTGCTGTGTGTAGGTGGAGCGCGGCTTTTCAAACAAGTGGAGCCATTATGAGGAGTGGATGAATACCACGACTCTGCTGCCAGTACCTGGACTCCGTGCACTCAGTAATTACACAGGAGCTTTGATAAAGAAGCCACAGGGGAGAGAGTTTTGTTGCTGTTGCGTCAAATGCACTTATGGATCTTGTTCATGCTCACATTAAGGAGGCGTGTAATCACAATGTATTTAGAGGATTTTGATGCGCACAAAATAAGGTCAACGGGTAAAAAGGTGTGCAGTAAAAAACTTAATTCGGCTACAAACGCTCACAGAATGAAGTAGTGATCAGTGTCTGGCAGTTAGTCTTGGAAAAGGTGTAAAAATCTGTCTGACTCAAACTCCACCTAATCAAACTTTGCAACAGAAAAACCCCCAGACGATTTAAATGTTTGTTTCTCATTAATAAATACAAGTATACATAAACATATATCATCACTTACATGTTGGGGTTTGAAATATTGCTGAGTGCAGCAGCGATGCATGTAATGAAGTCTTTAGTTTTGCCGTTTACTTTGATTCTCTTCCATTAGGGTCACTGCCCTCTGCACTTGAAGCCCTCCCAATTGACAAAAGTATGCGAGGATATAAAATATTGACAATAGTAAGGCCTATCGGATCATTAAGAAGCTAGCCTTGCTAATAAGGCTGAAGGAGTTCAATGCAATATTAATGGTATAGGAATTCTCTCTCAAGCCACTATTTCCACAGACCGTTCAGTGAGGGGGGGGGGGGGGGTGGTGGGGGGGGGGGGGGGGGGGGGGGGGGGGGGGGAGTGTCTA
The DNA here is from genome assembly GCA_019594935.1 of Periophthalmus modestus. Taxonomy (NCBI): domain Eukaryota; kingdom Metazoa; phylum Chordata; class Actinopteri; order Gobiiformes; family Gobiidae; genus Periophthalmus; species Periophthalmus modestus. The sequence continues at coordinate 5,748 of JAIEZT010000484.1, read as the reverse complement.
ATTATTGATGGGCCAACTTACAGACCAAGACTTCATTAAATCTCCAAGTGGATGAACAATTCATGAAGACCTGTTCTGTGCACAGCATGCTGATGAAAAACACTCAGAATTAAAACTGTTTTCATCACTGCTTTGTTTGTCTCACTATTAGCCGTTTTGGTGTGTGTATCCGGTTACAACAACAAGCATGTCCAGGTGGAAAGCCCATGGCAGTGACCAATCCAAGTGGAAAAAGAGGTGCACGGGGCGAGCTCACAGGGGATGACTGCGCTCAAATATAATTCTGGGGAGCTGTGGGCTGGAACCGAAGCACCATTGACTCTTGTGTGCTTCAATACTGCCTCCTGAGCAGCACAGCACACGTCCAGCTGTTTTCTTTGACTTTCCACTGGTGGATTCAGTGTAGTGTTACTGGACATATTTTGGTGCAAGCTGCTGTGTTTTAAATAGGACTAAATTCTCACATGAAAGTAGCAGATCAGTGTATTCACATTTGGTCAGAGCATAAAATAGATTCATTTCTGTGACGCTGTGCAGAGTTCAGAGCTCTCTGTATCACTTCATGGATTTAAAAGCAACACACTATAGACAAGTTTATTGTACAGCACAAATGATCATCATAAATTACGATAAACAGAAAGTGCAGAATAAAAACCCTTTCAGTCATATGCCACAGCTAAACAGAACTGTGGAGCCTGGATTTAAACATTGGCAAAGTTGAGGCCTGTCTCACAATCTTCATAAAACTGTTCCAGGTTTTAGCAGCAGAAAACTGAAACACTGATTCTCCATGTTTAGGCCTGACTCTGGGCACCACGCAGGAGGCTGGTCCTGAAGTCCCTCAGAGTGTGAGATGGTTCATAGTGGCACTAACATGTCCAGAGATGTACTTTGGTGCCTGGTCCATGTAGAGACTTGTTTACAAGCAGAGCTGCTTTAAAGTCTATTCTCTGAGCCACAGGAGCCCAGAGACCTGAGCACAGGACACATTGTGTTGAAGTACTTCCTGGTTCTAGTCAAGACTTGAGCAGCAGTGTTCTGGATGTACTGCAGCTGCGTCTTAAGGCTCGTTTGGAGGCCAGTGAGCAGGACGTTTACAGTTGTTGACCTACTGGAGCCAAATGCATGGATGCATGAAGTCTCCTAAGTCTGGTTTAGACAGTAAACCAATTGATTTTTGCAAATTTTAGACGGTAAAAAGCTGCAGATACGACGAAGAACTATGACTTCGGTCTTTGTCTGAGTTTAGCTGAACACTATAATGTTTATACAAACCATAAAGGTTAACAACAAACAAACAATATACAGTGTTATCTTCATTTTAGATGTCAAAAGTATTTGCGGCTCCCAGTGTTTTTTTGTTTTTTTGTGTAAACTGGGTCCAAATGGCTCTGGGTTTTTTTGTAAAGGTTCCTGGACCCTGCACCTGGCCGTCCTACAGCCCTTTATTCAGTTTGTCGTTTTTTTTCATGGTCCTCCCTCACTGTGGTTGGAGTTGGCAAGTCGTGTTTTCAATTTTAAATATTACAAATCCTTATTTTTCTTTCTAATTGATAATTCAAACAAAGCTGCGTGACTCTATTCAGGTTTGTGATCCAAACCCTTTGCCATCGCATCAAAAAGATTTTCTTCTTTACAACATTTTCTCTTTACAAAACTATAATCCCGTGATGCTTGCATTGCCAAGGCCTCCAGAATAATGGCTTCTATTAATCTTGTTTTTCTTCACTGTCTCAAACTAATAATGCGGCTTGTGTAATGGCAACACAGAGCTGCTATTATCAACAGTTCACAGTTTAGACACATGCAGAGGACCTACATTGTTTGGCTCGCCTTGAAAAAATGTTTGTTTAGCCAGCTTAATTAAAAGTGACAGCAGACACCAAGCCTTAGTGTTAAACTCTCGCCGTGATCAATTTAAAGTCATTTTTTCTTGCTTTCATAATGATGACCTGTCAGCGGGAAATATGGCAGCTGGTTAAACGCTATAAAAATAACAGGTAGATATTTCAAACCACATAAATAGAAGAGCTTCCTAAGGGGACAAATCGGTCCGCTGACGTGGGCTCTGCGGTGTTTGATGTTGCTGGCCTCTCACACAAGGGTTAAGAATTATGATCCGCACCTGGACCCTTAAATAGTGAACCTCTAGTCCAGGGTAAGTGATCTGTTCAATCCTCACAGAGATTACTGACACGTGCCTCCCATAATTCATGAGTTTGATCGTACTTTGCTGCTGATCCTGGTTGCAGATCACATGATTAAGAGTTGTATTTAAACCCAGGAATTGAATCATCCAAATAGTTATTAGTTTATCATATCAACAGTCATTCGTAAGGGGTAAAGCCGTGGTCCCCCATCACCGGGCCAGGGAATGGTACCCAACCATTACGCATTCTACCGGGCCGCACAAGAACAGTAAATAGTTTTATCAGCGACCACATTCTCCTCCAATGTACCTTTTGCTCGTCCTTCAAGACACGCTAATAAGCTTGTCCATAGATATATAATGAAAATCCTGATGGAAAATTGCCACAGAAATCTATTTGCTATAATGGCGAGTTTATTGTCTCTGTGCTAGATCTGCTCTTGTCCGCCGCGAGAGTATCACGTTGTCATAACGACTGACAGGAGGGACCAAGAGACAGAACGCTCCCGGGGAAAGGTTTAAACGGTGTTTATTTACAGATTTACAAGGCAAAATGATGACGGTGGTGAGAGCGGAGAGTTTTGCCGCGGTCCAGGGATAGAGCGGGAGTAGCAGAGTCTGAGACGGGATGAACAGTACCGGTTTAAAGGAGAGCGAGACGAGAGGAAGATGCTGAACTGAGGGATCTGGTGAGGAGCAAAGTATCCAATTTAGCAGGAGTCAAAAAAGCCATTTCAGGAAAAAAAAACCAAAAAACAAGAACTGAGCTGAGCAGAGTGTACCACAAAGATACGCGGACGATCTGTCACTGAGTGTCTGGTCCTGGCTCCCTTTGTCCTCCTCAGGTGCCGCTCGATTGCAGATTCAGTGCAGGTGGCAGGGGAGGAGCCAGGATCTCCACCCCAGCTCCAGGCTTCAGATACAGAAGGGGAAGGGAAAAAAACAGTTTGCAACAGGGCAGGACAGACTGGGATCAGGACCACAACTGGTATAAACGCATAAGACACGTCGCCCCAAAAGTGAATGAGCCCAAAAACAAAGGTCCTGGAGAGCTGTGTTTGCAAAGGGGAAAAGGTCAACGAAAGAGCCAGGAGAGGAGCCACACGACTCCAAGAAAAAGAAAGATCAAATATTAACAGAAAATCCAGGGTTCCTACTTAAAATCTGTTGTCTGTCTACAGTGAGTCTCATTCGTCGAGTAAACGCTCTGAAGTAATATGGTGGAGGAAAAGACGAACCCCCAGGCAGTGAAACCCCTTCAAAACTGCTGGCACATGTGGATACTCAACCCACCCCTAGATTAAAAGGCTCAGCCTTAAGTTAAGAGTTTTTTTGAAGAAATGTGAATAAGAAGGAAAATAAGGTGGGTCTACCCAGCACAGGGCTCCAATGATTCAGCGCTATAGTGAGCTCGTATTTTCTATCTAGCCACGACTGTAAGGGCTGGTCCGATGAATACAATCTACATTATTCGGTCCGTGTGGCAAAAAAGGTTGGGAACCCTGGGTTAAAGTCATTTTATTGTGCTCTGCAGGTTGGACCATCCTTCAACGCCACTGAGGCAACTTGTTAAAGCCGGTTTGGAGCTTGTCAAGACCTCTAACTGGAAGAACTTCGCCCTCAGGACACAGGGAGAAGATGCAAAACTCAGCACTGCATAGTCTTAGTGACTTCAGAGAGTATATTTTACACATCAATAACTGCCTGAAATTTGATGGGCCTGAAGTTGGTGCCAGTACAATGTGGTGATCTAACCAGAAATCTTGACCTAGCTGTCTAACACAAAGGGATGCTATCCAGGGCTAAAATAGAGTGTTGAGGAGGGATAAGCTGACCTTACAGGTCAGAGGTGCACTTAGAGACCAGGTCACACTGTGTTAGTTTAAAAAAATATGTTATAAAAGCTACTTCAAGATGTTGTTAGGCAATTCAGGAGCAAAGGGTTATAGAAAACAGTTTTTAGTTTCATGACATTACATAAAAATCAGAGTCTGGTTGCTTCCAAATGAAAAAAAAAAATAAAAAAAAATCCATGCGCGGTGAGCAGTCTCATTACATTTCTGTCGTGTATGGTAATCAAATCTGTCGGCTCTTCTAATGCGAGCTGCGACTGTAAAATGTAACACGACAACAAACAAACATTACACCCTGGCCATTACAATGAGCGTCGCGCTTTACACACACGAAACGGCATTGTTAAACAGTGTTACTCAAGGCGGAGTGGCGGACTACCTGCAATACGATCTTTTACCCCACCCTCTCTCCAAAAAAGAATTGACAGATTTTCATTTGTGACCAGTGCCATATAAAAATAGGTATTTTGGTGCTTGTCAGTGTGATGGGCCCATTGAAGTCAGCACTTAACAAAATGTGCAACAAAGAAACCATTTCACTTTTTTCAATTATACATTATTTTTGTCCCTGCAAGGTGAAAGCCAGATTCTCTTGGGAAAAAAAACGACGTAATTTGAAAACTCCACCTGGCAGCCACTGAGGAGGCCTTCCATTGTATTCAGTGGCAGGGCTGTTAACTTGTCCTTAACACACTTGACAATTGAATTAAAATAACAACGCCCACCCATGAACCGCTGGAGCGAAAATCCAATTTCGTAATTGGAGTCTAAGAGCTTTTCAGACACTATGGAATATTGGACTGTTCGCCGAACTTGCTTTGTTCTCTATCCCATGGTCCCTCCCTGCTCCAACAGAAATGCTTGATCATTTATTTCTGCATTCAAACAAAGCGCGGGTGGGACCCTCTGATTTAAGTCATTTGTTTATTGAGCGAATCCACCGGTGGTTAGTGCGGTTTAAGCACATTATTGCATCAACATAATGTCCTGGCACTAAAGAGGGTTTTTGTGAAGCAGTCTTATTATAGTTGTACATTGTCTCTCGTTGGCTCTTGACCTGTTTTAAACAAAAGCGACATGCTATTATCTGCATTAAACCTGCGGTGAACGGCAATGCGACGAGCGGGCAGAGGCGGAGGTTGTAGCCGTTCTGGAATCTTGACTTATGCAGCACGAAGGTCCTGGCGTTTGCATGTTCTCTTACTGTGCCTGCCTTCGGTTTTCCTTCCAGATGCTATGGTTTTCTACTACGCTAAGAACATGTACCATAGGTCTCCTCTGGGGCCATCCTCTCCTAAAAAGCGTGACTATCCTGGTTAATATAAAGGTCAATAAATGTAATTTGAAACTGGAAAGCTATACTGCTTTTATCTTGGCATCTTTTTATTGAATTTTTTGTTTACAAAGTAGCAAAGGCAAGTTTATTTGTACAGCCCGAGGGATTTATCACAAAGTAATTCAAATTACTATACAGACTAAGAAAGTAATTAAAAACAATACAAACAACTCACAACACAAGTAATCACAAATATCATCATAAATTTACACATATATAGAAAAAGTGCCAGAATAAACACGCCTTTCAGAGGTCATATGCACAGATAAACAGAAGTGTTTTTAGCCTGGATTTCAATCATTGTCAAAGTAGAGGCCTGTCCACATCTTCAGCGAGACTGTTCCATGTTTTAGCTGCAGAAACTGAAATTCTGATTCCCCATTTTTTAGTCCTGATTCTGGGCACCAGCA
>JAIEZT010000483.1:42599-90366 GCA_019594935.1 Periophthalmus modestus | reverse complement strand
AGCACTATTGATAACTGCCACCAGACTGCACGATGCCACCAAAATACCCATCACCAACTAAGGAAATAGTAATGTCACATTTTATATAGTCTTTGCCACCTCAAGGCACTCAAAGCACTGTTACATTAAGGACCACTCCCCACACCCACACACACATACCGATTGTACGCAGACCCTGGGGGCGCGGTGGGGTTAAGTGTCTTGTGCCAAGGACACAACGGCACAATCATATGTGAGGTCTGCTGGAATTGCACCCCGCCAACCTGCGAGTCAGTGGATCTACACACTCAAACCAATGATGTTTTATGTAGAGAACGGGAACTATGAATCCTTTAACGACTATAGCTACTCCCAACCTTCATTTAGTTAACAAACCAAACCCAAACCAAAACCAAAAATTTATAAAAGATTGATGTGAATATGGAGGTTTTCATGACCCATAGCATTTTTAAAATCCCAAAAAACTAAGCCAAGGGCTGCTATGCTCTGCCAATAGTTTTGGGACGACTGCTCAAATGTATATGATTTGGTCATTACAGACAACACTGTCTATACATTGGCACAGCTCTACATACAACAGTATAATAAGGAACAATATTGGAAAATGACTTTTGGACATCCACAAACCCAGCTATACTACTGTAAGGGAGCAGTGTACACACTGTTTGAAGTTTCCCTTTTTGAACAAAAATGTTCAAATAATATGCTTTATACCTTTCATTTAAACAGGCAGTCAGCCATGAACGACCATATTGACCAAAGCTGGAGATTGAAAGTCGATAACAAATAGGCAAAAAAGTGCAAATATCGGTCTATTTAGAATCATAATCCCATAAAACAGTAATCTGCTTCAATTTGAAGCATCTACCCATACATAAAATCATACTAAACTCCATTAGAAAGATGTAAGCTTTATACGGAAATCACCCAAAATTCCACCCATTTGTCCAGTGCCTGCAATCAAAGTCCCTCCTGGTTTCTATTCTCTGTGAAATCAAGTTGTCAGGTGGGTCTGCTCTGAGTGATAAGACCAAACCACACACACACTGCACGTATACAGGGTTTCCTCTACATCGAGATCAATTACAGGGGCTTAAGGATCCTCCTAGCCGGCCGCTATAACTGTCACTCTCTCAGCACTGCGACGGATAGGAGCAGTCAGCACCCTATCAAAGCTTTAGTCACGCATGGTAAAGCCTCTGCTCTCAGCTCTGTACTGCAGAAACATGAGACCTGAAGAGACAGCTACGGGTGACAGGAGACCACAGGAATCCCAAAATGATAATGCTGAAGCAGAATTTCAAGTCATGGTTTAGTGTTAGAGATCTGTTTTGTTTTTCATTCTATCCATACATGTCCCTTGTTCTGGTCTTCCTCTCTAGGTCTCTTTGTCTGAAGCTTTAACCTAAAAGAACCATCTACCAATATGTTTTGTATTTTAATAGATTTCTTTTCAGACCAAGGTTTAGTTGTTTTCATATCTGACAGTTTTGAATGCTCTCTAGCAGTCTTCCTCAAAATGGTCACGTGATGTTGCTGTGACGTGTCCAGTCAGCTGATTTAAACAGGTTTTTTAGCGGTGTGTTCCTACCGGTGGAGCAGGACAACAGCACCATCTGCAGTCAGTTCTTCAGGACGGGTATGTGAACGTGAAAAGGCCCCTCGTCCCGGTTTAAAGTCACAGTATTCCGATTCCTATCCTGAATTCAGCGACGATGTTTGTTGTCCTCTGTCCTATAATTCTTTCTTTCTCTGTCTCAGTCCATGTGTCGCTCTTTCTTTGAGTTTGCTCCTGTTCTGCTCGTGTTTTGCTTTGTGTTTTGTGCACACCTTCGCTGTTTCCTTTCACGCTTGGGTCTATGTTCCTTTTTCCCATGTACTGAATGCCCTCCCTGTCACGGTGACCACTCTGAGGAAGTCCATTATGAGGAGTCAGAACTGTCAGGTATAAAACAAGCTAAACCTTGGTCTGAAAAAAGAATCAGATGAACCTCATTGGACCAGCTCCCATATATACTGACCCATCACATCTAAAGCGTCTCCAATCTGACAATGTTAGGTTTAATATATCTAAAACTGACATGCCCGGTAGATAAGATATAACATAATTATTTTGGTGATTGAAACATACTTAGGATTTCGATTTGTCCCACGGGTCCGTCCCCCACTCCTTCTGAGTGTGCTCGGACCTCCACCACGTACTTCCCATCGGTGAATACTGGCAGGTCGATGTAGAGCTTTGGGGTCGTGAAAAGATGTCCTGAGGAGTGCCCACTTTTCTATATAGTACCTACAAGACCCAGGACAAAACACATATTTGACCAAAAAATGATAATGTAACCTCTATAAATCAAAACTAAACTTGAAAATGGACTTACTCTGTATTCCTTCACCGGAGCTTCTTTCGTTTTCCTGAGGTTTCCCGCCTTCCCAGGAAATATTCACCATTCCTCTGTTAAACTTCTTTGTGACTTTGGGGGCTTGTTTAGGAGCTGGAAAAGGGAGCAGTTAGGACAAACTGAGTTAGAACCAGTGGTGGAAGAAGTAATTTTGTTACCTAAGTAAAAGTACAGATGTTGGGAAAAAAAATAAATAAAAGTATCACATAAAAAAATCTGCTTACATGGCATTAAGGTGTCTGTTTAAAAATGGTACTTAAAGAGTAAAAAGTAAAGTATGTCTTGCAAATTTTGAGATCTATAAAACATCTTCAAATGTAGTGTTTTTCAAACCCTCAGCCTTTTCAGCAGGTCTAAATCAGTAATAAAAAAAAACACTTTTACTTTTCAGTCCAGTTCAAAAATGTAGTTGGAGTAGAAAGTACAGATACCTCCTCTCAAATATAGTGAAGTAAAAGTAAAAAGTATCCACTACAGTCCAAGTACAGTACTTTACTACTTTTACTACATCCCCACCACTGGGTTAGAACTGTCTCTATTTGACTGTGTTTTTGACAAGCACATTTACATGGATTGGTATTGATTCATTTTGGTATTGATTAATTTGCAATGCCTTTTTTCAAAACAAATAAAATGAAATAAAACCGTCAAAGAATGGAAAGTAGCCCCTCACTAACACTGGCATGACCAAAGAAGTCTGTCCAGCTGTAACTATGGAAACATTTCCCCAATCAGCTATTAACCTCTGACCCCATTTTTTAAGTTAGCAAAAGTCACCTTACTATGAACGGATCTTGCAAAATAGTAGTATTAGAAATAAAAACTAGGTTGTACTTTATCCCTGGAGAATCCACAGGGTCAAATTTGGCCGCAGTTAATTGCTGCTACCCAAAATGAAAAAAAAAAAAGTGAAAAAAAAAGTAAAATTTTAACAAAAGTCTACCTAGTGTTGGGGGCTGTTTGAAATTTCTCAATGGGACGTTTGAGGTCTATTATTCTAATTAGTTGCATCATTCAGTTTATTGTAAGACAGACAGACATATTACAGTGTCCAGCAGATGGCATTGTTGTTTCCATTGGCCAAAGTGTGTTTGTACATTTGAAATTTAGTTCTAACATGCAGCAAATAAAGCAAAAAAGAACATTGTCTCATGTCTCATTGTATCTCTGTGGTTGATTGTTTATTTTTCTAAATTTAAAAAAGTTTGCATTGACAGTGTTTGTTATTGTGATTCTTTGAAATGATACAGCCAAAGCCCAATGGGTCAAATTTGGCCCTGATCCTAACTTAGGGAATAAAGGGTCAAAATTGGAAAAAGTGGATATTTCAGTATTCAGTGAACTTATAGCAGTAATTTAATGCAATGTTAATAATTTTCCAAAGTAGAAAAGGGTTCTTGGGTTCTCTAGGGTTATAATAACTACACTATTTACTTACAGTTTATTAAAAATGAGTCAGGCTTAGCGTTACCAAAACCCATTTGCTAATAGAGTCTTACGTGATTTTTTGGTGTGGATCTGTAGGGGGTCACTGGGTGGGCCGTATCCTGCTGAGTTGTATCCTCGGATTTCTATAAAGTAGTGAGAGTCTGTTTGAGCCCGTCCAGCCGGGTGTGGTTCTCCTTATGGACACCACCACTTTATGTTCTCGTTCCTCTGGGTCTCTGTGAGTCCGCCAGAACCTCACCTACAACAGAGTACAGGGTTAAAGCCAATACAATGAGACTTTAGTAAGACTTTTTCTGCTATTACTCACCTGGTATCCATCTACACTGCTCTGATTGAGGGGCAACCACCAGAAAATGGCTGTGGAGGCAGACAGAGCTTTGCCGCTTATTATTTGTGGAGCTTTTGACGGAACTGAGAAAACAGAGAAAAATGAGCGTTATCTTTAAAGACCCAACAATTTCTACAGTGTGTGGCTCTATTTACACTCTCTCTATTGACACGTAATACTGTGTTTGAAGACTCAAGAAATAACTCCACACATCCCCACTTCTCAACTACCAAGAGCCCTTTTAATAAAAAAAGATAATATTTGGTTGTTTGATGGTAGAACACATTTAAAAAGGTAATTTCGACAAGGTTTTTAAAAGATGTTTCGACTGACATTCTAGCTTTTCAAACCAGTACCTGCAGATTGAAAACGACTTCTGGATGCCAGTCAAAACGTCGCAATTTCAAAAACATTCAAATAACTGACAGATGGAACCTTTTTTGGAACCACCTTGTGATGTTGTGAAGTGCTCCACTATGTTTTTTAACTACATACACCTTCACTACAATCATTTGGACAATTTCAGCCCTGGAATTGTAAATCTCTGAGTAAAAACTTTATGTGAATGAAACAAAACACAACTCCAGGTATGTTTCCCAAGAGTCATTTTTCCTTAATATAGGACCTTTTAAGTGTTCAAGCTCATGTTTATAACAATACTACACATATAGAATAGTTTTTTGAAGGAAATCCTGCTTCGTGTCAGTGGCATAATGGCATTCAGTATTATCGATTTGTATATTTTATTCACTTATCCATCATACTTGCATTATTGCGACAGGGCTACCGCTGTCACAATTCTTACACAAACTTCTTAAAAAGTCAAATCAGATTCCTCATTCAACCCTCAGTGACTAAACGGAACTGAAAAATGTTTTACCATAAAAAACACCATTAATACAAGCATGAAGGTAAACTTTCACCACAAAATGCATATACTGCCAGTCAGCCTACTATCACTAAAGCACACAGCAGCAGTACACAGTCTGTGCCCAGCAGGAGACAAAGACGATAAAACCATTGACACTGAAAAGGGCAGAATATCTTCAGGATGTTACCATGGGACGGGGTATCAGAGTGCACCATCACGCCCGGGTTCGCTTGGGGTTATCTCAACTGTCTGTCAGTTAATAACTAGGCTAAATACTTGGCATCCTTGGGAAAATTATCAGCTCCCCCGGTTCATGCTACATAGATCTGGATAATCCTTGTGAACGAGGGAGGAGGAGTGGAAGATGGCTTCACTTTCAAGAGGAAAATATACAATTCTCACACTATACTTGAAAACAGGTCTCAAAGCATGGAAGCTGTAGTGATAAGAAGCTGACAATGATATATGTTTTAACAGAAGAAGGAAGCATTGCTCATTATAAGAACGCAGGTTGATCTTTGGCTTTACATTACAGTAAGATAAGTACAGCACACTTCCCCTTATGGCTGTAATTGGAAGAGCTGTGATGAGTGGTGCCAAATGCTAATGTGAAATGAATCTTAGCATTTTGCCTTGTGCCACCACCTGTTTTGTATCCATTGAGATAGTTTACTCCATAAGTTAATGCCTTACTCTGTAGCATTCCAACGCAATTACATCTCCACGGAGACGAGCAGGTGAAGATCCCAAATAATTACATTACAATAATGTAACTGGTGCAAATGTAAAAAAAAAAAAAAATCTTCTGAGCAAAAGCAGTTAGTTACAGTTACTAAACCATATGTTTATACACAGGGTCTAGCTGAGTGATGACAGTGTACTCAGATTAGGCTCCTATTACTCACTCTCCTGTGCAGAGTAGATGGTTGCCGTGGTGCCTGTAGGGACCTTCTCCTTTGCTGTTGAACGCTTTGACTTTGACCTGAAACTCTGTCATTGGCGGGATGGGTGGAGTCTTTGTGAACATAACGCCTCGCTTGGGGGTCGGCCACTGTCACGTATCTCCATTCATAAGTGTTCTTCTTTTTTTAAAGGCCAAGATGTAGCCAAAGTTTGGTCCAAAGTAGTACTGGGGTTCCACAGGCTGAGGAGGAGAAGTCAGGAAGAGTTATTATGTGGCATTCTTGTTTCTCTATTCAAGCTAATGCAAGTTAATTTCTGAAATTGTAAAAATTGTACTTAACTTTCCATTTAAAGTGTTTATAACCATGCTATTTTAGTATTTTGATTCATTTGGACCATGTATCCACATGTATGGGGTTAGTCCTTGTTTCGACCTAGTTTACTCTTCTTGTAGATATAAATATTTATATTATATAAAATATTTTACTTAGGTGGTTTGAAAAAGTTTGAGAACTACTGCTTTAGACCTTTATAAACATGATCTGAAATGCATGAGTTTTTTTCAGTTTATATTTCAGTCTTCTCTCAAATGTACATTATAGAACTTTCTGGAGGCGGCACATCGCCTGCCTGATTCCATGACAACAGAAAGTTAAAACCATACTTCAGAACATTCTCCATGGAGATGAGTTAGAGCTAAAGGAACGACATGTCCATGAGAAGGGCCTACTCCAAGCCAAGTAGAGTCACGTTTGTGGAGATGCAACCCCAGTCAGTGAGGAGAAATTTTTTCTGTTTTTCAGTGTTCAATGTTTCTATGTTTTGTGACATAAAATAAAAAAAAATTTAAAAGTTTTATTTTTTGGTCTATTTGTAGTTAAAAAGTTACATAATGTGGCTTTAATGTTCCTGGAGTTGTTAACAATGTCCACTTTGAACACATAAACATACTGCAGATCGCTACTGCAATACCTCTCTCTAGTCAGTATGTATTTACTGTCGACATCAGCAGCCCTATGTAAAATCACACAACAGGAAAAGGTCCACAGATAATAGCAGCAGTAACATCCCAAATAAGGTGTATAACCAAGCATAACGGATTGGAAAGATTGGCTAAAGAGACTTTATTACAGTAGTTTTCCAGTTTGTGCGGACTAGCTTTCAGGCCTCATTTCTCCTGTTACCTGTGCGCCGCTGTCTGTATTAGACATGACTAACGTCTTCCCAGACGGTGCGCAGCTCATCCGAGTGGAGGTAATGTGAATTTGAGAGGGCATCCATAATGCACCACAGCGGAGACGAGACAGATAATAATTTAAAAACAGTCATTGATTTTTGTGAGGAGTGAGCTTCCACAAAATATGATATCATCAAAGGTATGTTATTTCCTACAGGCGGCACAGTGGAGTACACAAAATACTGCAAACATGTGGTAGGACTGGTTTGTAATACAACAAACTGTGTTATTGTAATTGGAAAAACCCATAAGAGGGGATGTCCAGCTTTGACCAGATTGTATTTGAGGGAAGTTTAATCTCTCAAACATGTGTACTGAATGTAACATGTGTACTGTATGTAACATGTGTACTGTATGTAACATGTGTACTGTATGTAACATGTGTACTGAATGTAACGTGTGTACTGTATGTAACATGTGTACTGAATGTAACATGTGCACTGAATGTAACATGTGTACTGAATGTAACATGTGTACTGTATGTAACATGTGTACTGTAATGTGTAACATGTGTACTGAATGTAACATGTGTACTGAATGTAACATGTGTACTGAATGTAACATGTGTACTGTATGTAACATGTGTACTGTTTGTAACATGTGTACTGAATGTAACGTGTGTACTGAATGTAACATGTGTACTGTATGTAACATGTGTACTGTATGTAACATGTGTACTGAATGTAACATGTACACTGAATGTAACATGTGTACTGACTTATGTAACTTGTATGGATAGTAATAGAAATATTTACAGTATTATTCAATAAGAATGTGCACTTTCGAGACATTAAGGCTGCGTTCACACTTGCCCACACACCTCATCAAAACCATGACTAAACAGGACTAAACCAGGTTTAGACCAGGACAAGACCAGGACTAAACAGGACTAAACCAGGATTAGACCAGGACTAAAACAGGATTAGACCAGGACTAAAACAGGATTAGACCAGGACTAAACCAGGATTAGACCAGGACTAAAACAGGATTAGACCAGGACTAAAACAGGATTAGACCAGGACTAAACCAGGACTAAACCAGGATTTATTTATACATTACACATTCTTACGAATTCTGAGCTCTCTATCCTCACTTACCTTCCAAGTAATGATGAGTTCCCCATTGGTCCCTCCTCCTCCAGTGACATTTGACGGTGCCACCACAGGAACTAGAGAAGACAGAGGGCAACATGGTCACATACACTGACACTGCCAAACCCACACAGACTCTGCCCAACTACTGCCTGGCACCAATGCACTTCTCCTCATCAAACACAATATCAGTGTCCTACTGCGGGCCAAATGCAACACCTCCACTCTCTGCCTCTGCCCTGTCACCATGGAAATTTGAAAATGATTCTTGTTTTCTTAAACTCACTGTCACTTGCTAATTATTATCCGTTATTGTACGTCTGTAACTCTTATATGTGAATTTTAGTATTAGTTTTCATATAAGTGTGTGTTTTCGTATTAGCTTTCATATAAGTGTGTGTTTTGAACAGGATTATGTGGTTAGTTTGGCAGTGTCCTGACTTGGTCGAAATGACAGCGGTCAGCGGGATCATGGTTTCTGGTTTTGAGCTTTTCAGCGGAAATACAAAAGTTGAAATGCCTTATGCATCACCACGCATCAAATACAAACTCAAATGACCTTTCCAGTGTTGAAATGTATCCATGTTTCATTGTTGACCTTATTAAAATGTTTTTGGTACTTATATTAAAGGTACAGTATACCCTTTCGGATGGAGGGTATGCCATATGCTATGCTTGTTTGGTTTGGAATGTTACAAAATATGGGATTTACATGACCCATCTCCCCTGGAGACAAGCAGGTGACAGTTTTTTTGGGCCATAAAACACCTGTAATTCATTAAATTGTAGATATTGTTTATTGGCATAATGTGCAAGAACATCGCTATGGAAACAGGTAGACCTCCTCACCAGAAAAGGTACATATTGCACCTTCAGCTTTTAATTAATATTTAGCTTAATAAACTAAATAATAATACATATATCCTATTGTGGGTGAACTAAAACTCACTCGGGTACACCTAAATGTTCTTTGGCTCTTGAAATGTTCATTCAGGCCACAGACTTTTGGAAGTTGAATTGTCCTTATTCCTTGTTACAAAATGGAACAGACTTTGACAGACGCCTTACATGATTCTGACGTCTTGTCTCTGGGTGAGGGGCTGCTTGGTTCTCCTGTTCCCAGTGTGTTTGTGGCGATCACCCTGAACTCGTAATCTGTCCAGGGAAACAGATCCATCACCAAAGCCGACTCGGATTCCCCTCCACATTTGCAGGAGCTAAAGACACAATATCACATTTTACTTGCTGTTACTTCTACATAAACATTAATATAAAAGCCATTCTTACATGTGGAGGCATTCTTCCAGACTTTCGAATAGGGGTCCTTGTACTGTATGGTGTATCTTGATATAGGACTGTGGTTGTCAGCTCCTTTACTCCACTGCAGCGTCATACTTTTCTCTGTTTTGTTCAACACTCGGACTCCTCCAGGAGCTCCTGGGGCACCTGCAAATGGGCAGATGGAACATGTGAGTTCAAACTGTTACAAAGCTCAGCAAAAACAACAGGGTAATGATTGTGACAGAGCAGAGAACCACCAAATCTTCCCAACAATCTTGCCTTTAGAATTGTTATGTCCCTTTGGATTTTTTTTTTTTCCCATTTATTCCCTTTTGTCCAAACCCACAAATAAAAAGACATATTTAACACAATTTTAACAGACTTTTTTTTTTTTTTTTTTTTTTTATAGCAATCCCTTTTAAATTTTTCCCTTGAGCTCATTTTTAGCTATATTGGTTTCAGCTTTGTAAAGGGAATCATCAAAACCCAACAAAAGGTCAGTGTACTGTCAATATTTACTCAAAAATCGAAGCGGTATTTCAAATCTGGTGTTCCTCTGTGCATGGCTTGTGATCAGTATAAATCAGAGAACAGCAGAGATAAAAACTAGAGTCTCAGCTCCACAGAGAGTCCAGCCGTTTCTTTGTACTCTCCCAAGGGTTCAGAAACAGCTTCACTTTTAAATGGGGGAAATTTTAGTCACGCATTTTTTGTATTTGAAAACCTAAATTACACCACAGCTATACTAATACCATTTCAGTGCACTGTTTTCCTTTTGATTCTTCTGTTACCTCATAAAAAACGTCTAATAGAAAAGACAGACTTCGGCCCAACTCTCTGTCTCAGAAATCAGACGGGATTGACTTTTTCCAAGAAGCCTAGACAACTAAGATGATTACAGGCAAAGAAGGCCGTTCCTAAAGCTTGTCCTCGCTGAGCCTGAAAGATACTTCATCCTCGCTGACATGACAAAACCACACAATTCATGTAACATAGGCACTTTCATTACCATTGTTCAAGTAATAAACAAACTCTTTCTGTTCAAGAGTTGGCACGACAATCTACCATTATGTTTCACATTTCATGACCTTACCTACTAGCGGTGGAGGATATTAACAAAAATGAGTATTTCGTTTATGTATTTGGCCTATCCCATTGCCAGTTTTCATTAAGGCAAATTGTCAAAATGTGTCTTGATTGAGGTTCAAGTAGGGCTGCAGGATTAATCAAATCAAAATCGCTCTTTTGAATGGACACAAAATCACAATGGCCGCAATTTTGAAGTACCATAATTTCTTCCACAAACATACAATCTCCGCAATCAGTATGAAGTACCTGTAATTTTAGGTCAAACAACAAACATCTTCTGAAATCTGATTCTTGTATTTGTCCTTTTGATCCTGTAGTTTAGGTCTGTACAAACAGTTCTGAAATGTGATTCTTGTATTTGTCCTTTTGACAATTGGACGCAGTCTCAAAGCTTGCAAGCTGCAGCTGGCTCTGGGCATAGCAGCAAAGTGTAAAAAAAATACAATAAAAATAACGTATTAAAATTAAAATTAATTAAAATAAATACAACCCACCCGATTTTTAAATGTATTTATTTTTTCCCTGGGGAGGTGTTCCAGGCATGTCCCAGCAGGAGGAGGCCCCCGGGAAGACCCAGGACACGCTGGAGGACTATGTCTCTTGGCTGGCCTGGGAATGCCTTGGGGTCACACCGGAGGAGCTGGAGGACGTGTCTGGGGTGAGGGAAATCTGGGAGTCTGTGCTTCGACTGCAGCCCCCCGTGGCCCGGCACCGGATAAGCAGAAGAAAATGGATGGATGGGCAACCCGATTTTTTTTTTTTAAATGTACAATTCTTCTTTTTTTTTTTGGTGTTATTTTAATATGTATTATACCTTAAAATTTGTATTAGCATAAGCATTGAGACACAACAGCATCTTTCTTTCCAATTTTTTTTGAATTTCATTTGTGTAATTTTTAACAGCTCCCTGTCCACTGTTTTATCTTAGCATCAAAAAAAATGCAAAACCCCGTAGAGATACAACTGGACATGAAGTAGCGATGTATTTCAGAGTGTAATTTTTGTTCTTAGTAACGTTTACCATACAATACATGATTTACAATACACATTTACCTGGACAGGAATACATTAACATCATGTATGGGCCCTTTCATTACATTTTTCTTCCTGTTCTCCTGTATTAAACGTCTGCTTTCACCTCTCCTGTACCACTGGCATGGGGTTTGTCCATTAGGAGGAGGTGTATTACGGTGGCACTCAAGGTAACGTCCCATAGGCTGCAATGCAATCTGTCAAGAAGTGCTTTAAGACCAGAAACTGTGGAGGCAGCACACCGGGGCCAGAGCAGGGGTCACTGCAGGGGTCACAGCAGACACATCCAGAGAGGGGTCTTGGGTTCCTGTGTGAAGAGGGTCTTTGTGTACCAATAACAGTGCACTGGATTCAGTAGTGTAGGGGTGTACTGTAAGGCAAGCTTGCACTCATCAGGAACTAGGGGCAAAACCAGGTGAATCATCCAAGTGCTGAAACACAGCCAGTGAAATAGAGCTCACTGCGGAAGTGTGGGGATGTGGGTTTTTAGAGCACGTCAAGTAAGGACTCAAACTGATGGATAGGTAGAGGCAATGTACGCTGGCGGAAGATGAGTACATTGTTGTGCATGGTTGGTTTGTACTTCAAAGTGGTAAAGTGGTAAGTGCTCATGACTCTGTATGGAAGTTGACGTCATCTGTGTCTCTCTAAGCCGCGTGTGTTAGGCACTTGACTTAATTGCACATAATAAATGAAGGAGATAGTGCTTAGGTGTACACTGGTGCTGCCCCCACAGACTGTATGCAGGTTTGATTGAAAACGTTGTTAAGCTCCCTGCTTAACCAGCGGTGCGGGCGGAAAGGGCCGTTACCTTCAACAGCCTCGCTCCGGATTGGCTCTTTGGTTGCTATGATACTCGAGGTCGGAATTTATAATATGCAACTTGGGTTTAGGTCACACTCCCTTAGTCCACTTGTTTATACAGTCTATGGTCGCCAACCTTGACTCGTAATTATGTAGTTCACCACACGGCCATATTGTCCAGAAGAGTCTATAGCTACCTGCCACCAATGACGACTTTCTATTTTGTTACTGGAACATTGTAGCCAGATTTGTGCATGTTCAAGGAATAACTCTAGGTAATTCCCACTATAATTTGTTTTGTATGAGGCTGGTGCTTTTGTGCTTGCCTGATAAGATTTATATTTCACAAAATGAAATCAAATGACTGCATTTACTTCACTTATCCGACAATCTCTTGGAGCACAGAGCTGCTACAAGGCAAATTTACATGAGTCGCCTGAGCACATATTTAGATATGGAAATCTCATTTACAGATAAGGGTGATGCCAAATCAAATTTAACACATTGGAAATACAATAACAACAGCTGTTTTCTGCTTTAGGCACAAGTCACAAGAAGCCCCAGAGTCAGTACAGGAGCATCTGTCAGTGAGACATTACACACCCTCACACGCAGATCAGTCCAAATGAAATGAAGCGTCGTGATGGTGCTGACGTGTGTCTCACCTCGAACGAGCAGGTGGGCAGAGGCGGTCACGTTGTCCACAGGAGTCTGAGCGGTCAGCTGTAGTTCCCAGCATGCTTCAGCTGAACGTTTCTGATGAGGAGCTCTCCATTAGAGCTGCCATTCTGTGTAACAGGCACACAAAACATACTCATTTGTAGATTTCTTTGTGAAAATGATTGGCATTAGCTTTGTTTAAACTGTGATTGCATATACACGTACACTATTATGAGAGGCAGAGGAAGAAGTAAAGTCTGATTTTTATGTATATCGATTTCTCACTACACAAATACTCAGTGGTGGAACGTAACAAAGTCAAAGTAGCAAAGCACTGTACTTAAGTAAAAACTGTAGATATCTGTACTTTAAAAGTTGCACTATGTATCCTTTAAAGTGGAGGGTCCAGTACTTGCTTCCCTCCATGGAGATGCTATTTCTTTGTAAGGAATGTTCCACAGTATGGCATTAAACATATCTGCCCTTGCATTTATTCAAATACAGGTGTGGTGTGGAGGGTTTACTTTTAACACGTTCAAACAAAAAAACAGAGAGGGAAGAAAAATCTATCAATTCAATAGTTTCTGTTCCAACAAAATTCACTGATACTCTTACTTTTTACTCTTTAACATGACATTTTTTTCATTCTTTAGGTAGATTTTTTTCATGTGATGATACCTTAATTAAATGTACAAATACCAGAGAGCAAAATACGCAACAAAACCGAGCACTTCTTCCACCACTGCTACAGCTGCTGTTGTACTTCTACCAGTGAAGCGGTGCTGTATGCTCTACCTGATGCTAAACTAGAAGGTGTACAAGCAGTAGTAGGTTTAGTATCCAGCATCTCGTCTAAATACTTCATACATTTGTAGGAGGACCGTGACGATAACAAACGCTGTCACATTATTGTTCTGGTCAAACCACAAACAGTCCAAAGTGAGGTTACGTGGACTCGGGTGAGGAGTTGTGTTTGCTTGCCCCACGGAATGTGAATTAAGAGGAAACTGACCCTGTTTTATGAGGGGAAATGATTGTCCCACGTTTGAAAATAGTACACCATTAATCACAGTCATAATGTGATGTTTGGCCAATGAGCCGATTGACAAATGAGAACCGCTAACCAGAGCGTACTCCGGCCAGAGCAGAGCGGAGCGGAGCAGGTCATGTCAACAGTAATGGATGTGAGCGTAGGCTGCTATTAAAGGATACAGTATAAGTGAGTGGGCAGAGCTATCGCTTTTAGCAGCACATTCACTTCAATGTTACACACTTTGTCACATTATCAAACTGTGTCAAAGTTTAATAGAGGTGCCAAAAGCAGCTAAGGCTTTTTACTGTTTTAGTAGTGTTTTGTGTTTTATACAGATCACAAATACTGGCTTATTACTGTTGCTACAGAGTGTCCATAAAGTGTCTTTACAGTTTTAAAATGTAATTACAAAGGCAATAGGTAAGATATATTAATTAAATGTGTTCTATAGTACTCAGTGGTTATGAAAGTTTTTAATCACAATTACATAGCGTTGGATTAGAAAGGATAGACCAATTCCGTGACCACGTTCACCAGATATCACACCTCTGGATTTCTTTCTATGGGGCTAGTTTAAAGATATCGTGTATCAAACAAAGATACAGGACATTACTGAACTAAAGCAAAAAATAACAGATGTAATTGCCACCATTGATGAGACTATGCTACAGCAAACATGGCAAGAAATCCAGATCTGTCTTGATGTACTTTGTGTGACTAATGTTTTCCATATAGAGATGTATTAAATGAGGTAAAAAAAAAACAAAAACAAAACTTTGGAAAGCAGTGAGTACAATAGAACAAGTCTGATATCTTCTATCTTCTATCAATTGCCTTTGTAACACATTTTAAAAATTGTACATACACTTTATGGACATTGTACTTTACCATGTGAACAGGGGCTATGTTTACATGCACACCAAAAATTTGATCATTATCTGATTCCTGGAGTTCAGTAAACAGATTAAACAGTTGCTATGCATCTGATGGGAGTAATCTGATTTCTTTATGATTGTGCAAAAAAGGGACAACTAATGAACAAGAACTGTACTTTATCTTCCAAAAACAAAAGTAATTGCCGCAATCTATTGATCAACTGACACATGTAACCCGATTTCTCTGTGCATGTAAACACACTAACATTACATCTAATTATTGAGTCATTCAATAGGGTTTATTAGGCTATGTGATTAGGTTAATGTCGGGTAAGGGTTCTAGTTTTCAGTATTTACTGCCCATGTAAAACTAACCAGTGTCTTGACATATGCTTTTACACAGTTTCTCTGTTTTAAAAGGATTGCAGGGAAAACAACCAGCACCTCTCACGTTATGAAATAATGTAAAAACATGAGCAGGGTAGTAACAATTCCCGTTCTCACCAGGAGCCGCTCATAGTGCAAACTGTCCTTGTGGAGGTCGATCACCTTCCCCTCCAGAGCCCAGATGAAGGTGATGTCCAGGGAGGGGTCATGTGATGATGCGGCACACTGCATGTAGGCGTCTCCTCCCTCTTTCACATCTGTGTTAGCTGGAGCCAGGGTGATCTTTGTGGCATCTGAGCACATAACATACATGTAATTAGACCATAGGAGTAATATGCATGGATTTGGTTTGCTTAAAGTGGGTTCTCTGACAAGGATATACTGTATATTCACAGTAATTACTCATGTCCAGTAGAGGGCAGAAAAGAGCTGCATTGGAAATATGTGGCGCCAATCAAATGAATAGGTGGAAATGTTCAGTATTATGATTTTGCCATTGAGCTAGATTCCAGTGTTTGAATGCTATTTGGGCATCGTGTCGTGACATCTAAAAATTACACTATCGCTACTAATTAAGCTTTCATAAGAGTAACAAAATGTCCTGTCTTAACTACTGAATGTGTTAAACTGTATTATATAAACAATTACAGCGAAACAAGAGGTTTTGGGTGCTGCTGGAAACACAGAAGCACAAACCCATTAGAAAAGATATAAACAACACCGCATTAATATCTGGATAAAAATATGCAGCTTTAAACATAACTGATGCGAAGGCACTGCACAAATAAATGTATATTTTGATGTTAGTCCTGGAAATAGACTTAATCTCACCTCTCCCTCTCACTAATGATGTGTTGAGCTTGGTGTCTGTAGCAGTAAATCAGCGCCGCGTCTAATGACTTCAAACTATTGAGGAAACATTATTATCCATGAATTATTCAACCAACCAAAACTGCACTGCACCCATAAAGCACTGCTCCACCTTTATGTCCAAAACAGAATTATTGTACTATATACAATCTTCGTTTTCTTCCATTTTTAACAACTGCTTCTTGAATAACCTGGAGCGCCCCCATAGCATTACACTGGACTGCGAACTGGAAGAATTTCTTGACTGACAGCACCAAAGAGATTCTGCAAAGTGTAACCATTGTTTTATTATTGACCATTTTGTGCAAAACCCACCAGTAACTAGGAGTGACCCGGTGCTGTTGGCTTTGCCCCGTTCATTTTCAGCAAAGCAGGTGTATCGTCCCTCATCTGCCCGCGTTACGTTGAGTATTTCCAGGCTCCCGTCCTCCCATATGAAAACCCTGCAGAAAATGAACTCTTTACACAGTGAACTGCAGATCCAAAAGATATCAAATATTAAGCAGTGTATGAGGGTCAAAAGTGCAGCCTGTGTAATTCACTGGATATGAGCCTGATGAAAGAAATGTGTGAAACTCTCAGCTCCTCAGTGCTGGATACGAGCGTAACACTGTTAGGCGAGGATTTTACTGTGTAGGTGGAGAATATTTACTGAGGCGCTTGAAAATATTCTGGAAGAAAATTAGAGGTAGTAGGCCTACTTAGTTACATTTATGTACACTTGAGTACATTTGTAATTGTCCAGAATAGTTATCAGACATAATACGTTTACTCCTATTTGAGAAATATATATTACACAGTGTAAAAAAACTTGAGTAAAAGTTATGTCACTCTTCCCACTATACAGTCCAAAAGTGATAAAAGCTGACAATATGAGTAATTAATATCTAAATAATTACTACTGCAAATGTATATTCATTTATAGACTTTTTATGTAAAGAGGGTTAGTATCCACTGTTCAGTTTATCATTGGAGGTTTTGCTTTTTTAAGAGAAAATAGGCCTACACCACACTAAAAGGTAACGGACTCGATTCAGTTTCCTTGCACATTCTAAATGAATGTGTGAAAATATACAGTAGCTGCACTTGGCCGATCTCTCCTTCCTCCACACTCGTTGATCCTACAGAAGACACATGCTGCATGGTACTACTCCCCCAGTGCCTAGCTGGGGTGATTAGGGAGCAGAGGGGGCAGGAGCATGTGGGGGGGGTCCAGAGATTAGACTTGTTTTGTCAGCAAGGAGCACAAGGAGGGGCAGTTCACATGCACATAGTGTTATTTTTGATAAGATTAAAGTAGGGACTAATGTCAACCACGAGGGCAGGGGAAGTGGAGATTAAAACAGGAAAAACACTGATGGCATATGTAGCAGATTAGGAGGGGGGAAATATATCTAATCACATCTTGAATAAGTGAGAAGATTTGGAGAAATAGGCCCACAGACACAAACATCCTTTAGTATAGATGATATAAACATAGAAATAAATCCCCATGAGGTCAGGCCCATTTGACCATCTCCTTGACACAATAAAAGTTACAAAGTACGGTTTTATCAAGTGACAGCAAACTAGCAAAATGTTCAACTGTTTCACTATATACGTAGCTAAATATGTAAACATTCTGTATGGGCTGAGATGCATTTTGTTAAGCTGTTTTCGTTGCAACAAAGCATCTTAATGGATTGCGGTCATCAATCACACCACCCCAACAACCCTGCTAAACCCATGGCTTAAACCAGACCGACCAGACTTTGATTCCTGTTAAAGACGGGTCAAAGTCACAAATACATCCCCATGTATCCTACATTGTGACTCCTCACCTGGTGGAGTTGAAAAGCAGCTCGGTATCTTTGCTCCAGGAGATGGTGGGCTCGGGGGCAGCTCTGGGTCGACACTCAATCACCACACGGCCATTTCGAGCAGCCAGCACCCTCCTCACAGGGCTGTGCTCAAACGTGGGTGCACAGGCTGAGAAACCAAACGTGTTAGAAATCAGGAGCGAGACAGTAAGCAGGGACATGCTCATTCCACATGTGAATACGTTAAGGCCATTTCAAATACAATATAATTTGATGATTATAGTGGACTGACAAAATGTGTTTTTAAATATCAGAGACTTACTGCTGTGCTCTAGGGCTGAACATCACAGTCCCTCGCAATCTAATGCCATTTACAGTACTGACAGCTTCACAATTTGGCATATGCAATGATTCATAATGCGCAAGATATTCATACTTTTAAACAAATACATTACATACACACTTTGCAATACACTTAGCATGGATACAAGGGTCCACCACTTGATAGTCTTGTCTCGAATGTCCCACGGTATGGCTTTAAACCTATCTCCATGGAGACAAGCATGGGGCCAACCTACAAGAACAGGTCTGTGGAGAGGCGAGCCCACACACCATAAGCATGCATATGTTTCAAGCACTTATAGATATGATTAATGCCATACTGGATAATTCTAGGCAAAACATGAATATCCCCATGAAGACAAGCAAGTGGCAGACTCCACTACCAGAAAAAAAGAAATGTATTCAAGTTTTCATCTAGTAAATGTTGTTTTTATAACATTTGGTCACAACCTGTACATTCCATATATCCTTATGACTAAGCAGCAGAATGGACTGTTCAGTATTCTGGGGTAGTGACTCACCAAACACACGCAGCTCTGCATTGGCGTAGATGACCCCATGCCGGTTTTCTGCCACGCACTGGTACATCCCCCCATCTTCAAAATGCCAACTCGCGCTAAACGACATGTCAGTCCTCACAAACTGTAGGCACAAGTACATATTATCACCTGGGAATACAGCTCCACCAATTAAAAAATCTGACATCTACCCAAACGAAGGTGACAATTTGCGAGTCTGGGAGAAGACATGCTAAATGTATAATGATGTATTTAGCATAAGTCAAACAGAGCAGCAGTCTATTGTCATTACAGCTTTTCTCTTGGGTATTCCCTGTTACTATAGGAAGCTACACAATGCAAGCTGGCTCCCACTCAATAACAACAGGTACTATTTCCTGACACAGTACTCACAGTGCCAGGATCCTGTCAGCACCACAGCACAACACTATATAAAGCTGCTGATGGCTGCCTAATTCTGTACCGCAGAACCAAGATTGTGACAATAAAGATTTATGGATTGGGGAAAAATTACCGGTTGTCCGTTTTTGAGCCATTGGATGTGGGGTTTGGGTTTGCCGCTGGCTGAACAAGACATGGAGTGTTCACTGCCAAGTCCTTTTTCGACGTTTGTAATATGCTCCACCCACTGAGGGACAGCTGAGGCAAAAACAATGCAGTATCATGGTTAATACTTAATGTTATTTTTCACAGCTCAAGCAGTGGTGGAAGGTGACAAAGTAGTAAAGTACTGACGAAGTAGTACATTACAGTACTTAAGTAGAATTTTAGATTTTTTTGCTTAAGTAGATTTTACAGGGGATACTTTTTACTTTTACTTCACTACATTTGACAGCAGATATCTGTACTTTCTACTCGACTGAAAAGTAAAAAGTACTTTTCATATGATTTGAGGGGTTATTTTTAACATGTTCGTGGTAACATCCTGACTAAAGTTTTCCAGTTCAAGGTTTGGCTTTGAGCAAACAAACCTGTATCTGTACTTTTACCTAAGTAACAAAACTGAGTACCTCATCCACCACTGATCTGAGGAAATACATCCAAATTATTAATGAGAATGGGTAACTTAGACAGAAGATCAAGCATAACTCATGTTTTATAGACAGTATAGTTTATTTAGAGAGGGGTGTACTGGCATTATCCTCCAGTGGTATAAAATGATATTGAATCTTACTGTTTATCAGCATAGTTCCTGAATCAATATATGATACTTCAACATGTGTTATTATGACTGACCTACTTTTCACACATTAACTCAAAGCATGATATTCACCCACTGTTGCCATGGCAAAGAAATCACCTGCTTCACCTATCCACGGGTTTCAGAATGATGAAAAATTAGGATTGTTGCTAGAACAGTTAACAATTTAAAACAAAATATTAGGTCATTTCATCGATTAATCAGTTGATGGTGTCTTGGCCAACCAAAATTTGTTGTAATCAGCTAGTCATTTAATTTTGTTTATAAGGATTTATATGGAACAACAGCAGAAAGGAGAAGTTAGCTGAAGATTTGGGTTTTTTTTGGTAGTTACTGTATATGTTTAAAGGTAGTCTGTCTTTATATAAATACATTGTCTCCTTGTCCTTTTTTCTTCTGTGCAGCTGTAGTGTTGTGACAGTTTTGAGAGCTTTTGCCACGCCCCTTTTTCGTCTAAATAATGATCGACATGTCTTTAGTCGACTACATCCCTACAAAATACTATATCTTTTAAATGGTAAAAAGTTCTCAAAATGTCACCTTTAAGGAAAGTGAAACTTATGAATTACAAAATGTTTTCTGTTACCTTCGACTGACAGTTTCGCAGAATGGTGGTCCTTTCCTTTAGAGTTGATTGCTTCACACTCGTATGTGCCAGCATCCTCGATTTGTATGTTATTGAGATGTAAGTGAGCCCCTGCCATGCGCACCTCGTGATTGGCCGGCAGGGGTCCATATAACTTCTTCCAGCGGATTTCAGGGACAGGGCTGTGAAGGACGGAGAGAAGGAGAGAGATCAGTTATGTGCAAAAATCTCTTGACAAGCATGCAATGATTTGGAAATATAATTGGACAGTTGTTTTAAAATTGTAGTACAGCTTGTTGTAGTGGTACTCAGGAAATTAGTTCCAGCTCAGTCAGTTTAACATTTTTTTCATCAATGCGTGCTCAGTGTTGGTAATCCTCTTTCTGTTTAGTACCTGCATTTGGTTTTCACATACAATTTAGAAGACAATTTGAAAGACACAACCTTATTTTAATAGTAATATTAATGCATTAGTAATATAAATGCTCAATGTCACTTTACATGTTTGAGCACTATTCATTTATTATTGTAGCCACAGTTGCCCTGCAGTAGAGTAGCAATGCTCACCATCTCCCCCTCCGACCACCACCAACCAATCACATAACGCATTCATACTAGACAAGAAGAGTCTCGCCTAAGGACACAAGAGTTGAAGAGAAACTGCTGCCCTGCTTAGCTTCTGAGATCAGACGAGATCGGGCTTTGCCAAGGTGGGATTTATATAGTGCATCTGTAGAAAACGTATCATCTACTCCAGGGGTGTTCAAACTTTTTTTTACTGAGGGTCAAACTGAAACATATTTGAAGCGGAGGGCCACAGGAAGTCAAACGGTGCATTTAACACAGGTCTGACAGAGACATTTTACCTTTAATACGACTTGGAAGATTATTTTAGGTCTGTGTCACAATGCAATGTGATGTTATTCAGGTTATAGAGGTAGAATCTCTTCAATTTGTATAAAAAAAAATACTTCCTGATCAATTGGGCCAGTTTAGGAGAATGCATGAAGGCCAACAAAAATTTGTTTGAGGGCCGCATTAGGCCCCCGGGCCGTAGTTTGGACAGCCCTGATCTACTTCAAGAGATCACAACCTACATATTATAGAAAAAAGAAGATCTGTCAGTTTATTTTAAAGCATGCCTATTCTTCAAAATTAACTTTTCAGAGCTTTCAACCATGTTATAGTTGTTTCTTCTTCTCATTTACATTCACAAAGTTATATTTGGAGTGATTCGTGCATGTTTGAGCAATCTTTAATCACTTATTTTCAAGATGCCATACTGCTGATCAACCCCCGTTTTCACTGCCACCTGCACATGCCCACTGTGACATACTTTGTTCAATCTTCAATTTAACTTTCTTAACTGGTCATATGCATAGGAGTCGACAGTATGGCGTAGTCATTTTGGGACAAATGGAAAAGAAAAATCCACTATTCGCTAGTGTGATCTGCAGATATCCATCGGAAGGGCTGCAGCTACACGGCTCTTTGTTGTGATGACAGCAACGTCAGCTCCCATCGGGCACCCCAGTTTTTTTACACAGAAGTCAGCGCACCTGTTTCTTTGTGTGATTATAACATAATGATCCACAAGTGTCATCGATTATCACTATATAGCAGACACAAGCACAATAGGTCTTCTTTAAGAGAGCCATAAGAGGCAGATGATTTACTGTGGCACCCCCAGAAGATCAGGCAAACTTACTTTCCCAAAGCAAAGCATTCCAAGGTGATATTTTGTCCCACCATTGCTGTGGTGTCTGGAAATTTGACTTTGAGATCAGCAGGATATTTCCTGATGGGACCTGCAATAAAAACAGACTATTGTTATTTATACCCACATGTATAACTGATGAAATAACTGCATTATTTGTAAAGGTCAGAAAAAGAGACTGAAATGCAGAAGGTGGGCTACTAACGCTCAGCTATGGGCACCAGGGGAATATAGTTGGAGAAGACGCTCTTTGAAATGGAAGGGCTTGAAGCGATACAGGAATAGTTGCCGCTGTCCGACGCGTCCACTTTGGAGATGTAAAGGTTGCCTGTTATCTGGGAGACAAAACGCCTCTTGTCCAGTGGGATGAAGGTGGGGAACTCGTTGAGGATCCATCGGAATGACAGCTCGGCTAAAGAGAATATAAGAGAGAGAAAGAGAATAAATAAACAAAAAGCTGTCCGTCAAAGAGCTCAGAGAGATGGCTACAGTGCAGAGGGTGACGCAGAACCAAAATAGCACAATTACTGAGCCACGCGGGCGTTGTTATTCAAGTATCTATTGACCTTTCAGACTGTGATTTTAGCTGTGAAGTGTTACTAATGTTTGATTGGTTCACTGTGAACGCTAATGTTCTAATATATGTAAAGCCGTTGTAGCTGATTTCATCCTAACTTTTCACCACAATGAATTTATAAGCTCTTTTCACAACCCTCAGACCATAGCAGAGTCATTAATGCGGTCATGCTAAAGCTAACAACAATTAGCATGCAAACACGTACTTACTGATTATCAAATGCTTTTTCTGCAATATGATCAAATTTGAGATGCAGAAGGTTGAATAAATCACTTCTATGACTTGTTATAGATGCAAACTAATTACAGAAGTGTTCCTTTCTGTTATTTAGTTATTTCAGCTCATGTTTTTTTGTTTTTTTTTAATATTGTACATTTAGAATTTTTTTTTTGGGGGGGGATAATTATGCTTTATAGTTTGGTTTTGATTTTAGTATTATCATTTATTGTCTATGTTTATCGCACTTCAAAATGTGTTATTGCATTATGTCTGTGCTGGGGCCAGACAAAATGTGGTCAAATACATACAAAACATTTAAATTCATTATTTTCAAGCATTTGAATTCCTGGTCTGTTTAATCGTGAATAGTTTTCTCTGCAAAAAACAAAAATGTCGTGTTTTGTTATGCTTTAAAAACCTGCTAACTTTGTAGTTTAGACTTCTACAATCCTATTCTGAAAAGCGTGGGATTCTTGAACAGACTTCTACTATTAAAACGTAAATTGCAAATCTATTCGCAAATGTAACGGGTATATGAGCTGATAACCCGGGTAGTAGTGGTAATAGTATAGCAATACTAAGTAGAGTAGTAACAGAAGTAGTAATACTATAATCAATTCACTGGGCTAGTATCAGAAGATTAGGGTCGACTCAGGGAGAGAGTGGACAGACACAGAGTATTGCGGTAAAAAGGTACCATGTATTGAAGAACAGACACAAAATAACAAACAATGGCCATTCAACAATTAACAAACAACAATCATTTAGTGTAGTGCTGTACAAAAGATGTGAAATTCGGGTTGTTCCCGTTCAAAAGCCCCACAACCCCCCAGAGTTCAGTTCGTTTGCTTAGGTTGACCATTCAGTTCATAAAAATGTTAGAGGTAGGTCGTTTGTTTGGTCAATTTGACCGAACATTGAGAGGTAGTTCAATTGCGTGGAGTGAATGTGTAGTGGAGGTGCAGTGGAGGTAAGGTAAGGAGGTAGGGTAAGGAGGTAGAGTAAGGAGGTAGGGTAAGGAGGTAGAGTAAGGAGGTGCGAGGCAACTCGGCTATGATAAGCCGCCTACCCGGCCCGATCAGAGCAGGTGCAGAAGAGTTCCAGATTTTAGGCTCGAGGGTTTTCTGTAGCTCGCCATCCGAATATGAGCACCTGGCCTGTATAAACATAGGACCATGGCCTCAGTCAAAGTTCAGTGTACACAATCTCAGTTCAGTAAAATCAAATAGCAATTGCTAATTTCAATCATATCAATGAATAATAACCTTAATACAATGTTCAATGTAAGTGTAAAGGTGCTTAAAGTGCGCATGTGCATTTATACACACAACCATTAACATTACAAAATAAGGCATTAAATTCATACAACAGTAACAATATTATGATATAAGTTAGCAAAATGTTCAACATAAGTTTCATAGTGTTTGTGTAAAACCATTGGAGAGAACCGGGCTTAAAACCCAATGCTAACTATGCTGTGTAAGTACAGCGCGCTAAGCTAGCGCTGGTAAACAAACCGGACTCACCAATTCCCCTGAATATCACGAAATCAAAGCTCATTTCTGCCGTGGCATTCGCTCGATGATCAGTACCTATGGTAAAGAGTGGGTTGATTGAAGTGGAAGTATTATTGTAATGAAATAACGGCAAATGGGAAGTTTAAAACCTACCGGCTTCTCATGCTGCTCGCGCTAGCCTCGCACCTGCCGGGTGTGTGCAGCTGCCGGCTAATATGGGGCCCTGATTGGCCACAACGAGTCACGTGCGCGGGCGCAGGGAGCGTGCGAGGGACACAGCGGAGGGGAGCGGGCGAGCGAGAGCGAGAGCAAGAGAGAGCGCGAGCGCTGATATGATTGGTTTAAAATCCGCATATTTCACCCGGGTTACACAAATGTGATCTTGTGAATTTGGTTCAGCCCTATTACACATCTTGGAAAACATTATTACTCAGTGACGAGCAGCAATATTTCCTTCCATTATGTTCTCAATAAAGGAGCCTAAATCTCGGCCTAAACGATAGTAATGTGATAGTCAAGTCATTATTCCTATACCTCTGAGAACACGAGGAAGGCCCACTCTGAGACAACAGGGGACATGGCTTTGGTTCATTTCATTATTACTGTAAATGAGTTCAGAGAAGCCCCAAAGAGGTTAGCGCTCTGAGCTACGGTAACTATTGCTTTAGACAAAAGAAAGGCTAACATTTGCCACAGTGAACACAAAGATCCTTTTACACACGTGCTGTAGTATGTAGTAGGGATCTTGAGACTATTCGGTTTATCAATCGTCATGGTTATTTAGGTCAAGAGCTGACCTATGATGTTGATAATCACAAATCATGTCTTTGTTTCTTTTTATAATGATGGTAACACTCAAATTTGATATTGTGTCATCCCTCTCCTGTCGCTATCACACATGGCCTATTTCACCACAAAGTCCTATATGAGTGAACAAAGAGAGTGTGTTTTAAATGTCTAAAGAATACTTCAAAAGACGAAATCAGTACAAAGCTGTTATTGTACGATCCATCTTTGTGATGTTAGGGTGTTGTCTAGCATCACGTCGCAGTACTTCGGTGACATAATGTGGTTACCTGGATAATGTGGAGGAGGGGCACACAGCAGCACAGCTCCCTGGCCCTCTTTCACATGCACAGACTCTCTCTCCTCTGATGAGAAGAAATCCAGGTCTGAAAAACACAAATCAGAGCACTGTCTGGTAAGAGCTACTTCAAATGCACCACTGTAGAGCTATTCAAGACTCAAATGAAGCCATTTTGTTAAAGAATCATGCTGATTTTTGGTCAACAGAAGTGACTCATTTGTTTTTCATTTTCTCAAAGCCGGGATTTTAACTTCAAACCTTTAGGGAGGCTGGTCTCTAACTGTAAGAAAAAATACTTACTAGAAAAAGTACTTTTCAGTCCTGTTCAACAATGTAGTGGAAAGTACAGCTGCATGCACTCAAATACAGTGGTGGATGATGTACTCAATTAAAAGTACAGATAGAGAGGTAAAAAGGTCACATGAAAAAAATCTGCGCAAGTACTCGTTACAAAATGTACTTTAAGAGTAAAAAGTAAAAGTACTCTTAAAGTGTTACATGTAGTGATATTCATTAAAAAAAAAATATTTTGGTCAACAATTGCAATACAAATCCATTCATAAAAGCAAAAAGTATCCACTGCACAATTTAATTAAGTAAAGTACAAATATCTAAAAAAATTTACGTAAGTACAGTACCTTACTACTTGTGCTTCGTTACTTTCCACTATTGCTCAAATGTAGTA
The DNA here is from genome assembly GCA_019594935.1 of Periophthalmus modestus. Classification (NCBI taxonomy): domain Eukaryota; kingdom Metazoa; phylum Chordata; class Actinopteri; order Gobiiformes; family Gobiidae; genus Periophthalmus; species Periophthalmus modestus. Next base: position 63,809 of record JAIEZT010000483.1, on the reverse strand, counting down.
ATGTCAAAGTAAAAGTATATATATTAAAGTGAAATGTCCAAAACTATTACTTGAATAATACAGTACTTTTACTTTTGCACTTCATTACTTTCCACCACTTTTTACACTGTACTATAGCCCTCTGCGCGGATAAAGCACACTCACCGAATACACTTTCATCTCTTAACGTTTTTAAATCCTGTTAAACTTTGCATAGAGTAAAGGTACAATGAAGTGCGGTTATTATGAGATCATCCAGTGTCCTTTCCTCACCTCTTCAGATTTGTCCTGCTTGTCCTTTCAAAATTCAGCTCACTTAATATGCACACAGCTAACACAACCACAGCACACTCCACATACAGCATCCACTTACATCCAAACTGCACAGAGGCGGAGCGGCTGAGTACTGATCCATACTTGTTGGATGCCAGACAGGAGTACTGCCCCACGTGTTCGCTCTTGGTGGGGTAACTGATGACCAAGTTACCCCCGACTAAACTGTATTTGCTCGGTGGTTTCAAGTTAATTGTCTCTCCGTTAAACATCCACCTGCAAAGATATAAGAGTTACTGCTAAAATTGAAGTGTATTTCTTCAAAAAAATAGCAAAAGAGTGTTCTGTTCTATCAATATGTTTGGCAATTCGCTCGTTCAAGTAGCTCTTTCTGTTCTGACTGTGTAATGAAAACAATATGGATCATGATTTGTTAAGGTCAACAATTATGCAAAATATGACTTGACGGTTCACACCTTAGACGTTAGTTCAATGGATTAACTAATACTCCTTGTGTGTTAGTTTCACTGTAGATAGTCACTCCCTTCAGACTGATATTGAAACCAGTCCCTCACTAGAGCATAGAGTCATAGAAAACAAAAAAAACTAAAAACTTTTGTCCAGCTGACAGAACTGAACCTTCTTTTGGTATGGATCCCACCTGTAATTCTGAGATTTTACACAGACATCTGGAAAAAATACTTAAAACATCACTTCATCCATATTTGGACACCTGCTAATTATAACAAATGGATTTTTTAATTTGTAAATGCAACAATTAGCATAAGGTTAGCAGTGGTCATAGCTAATTTGAGTCCACTCTGACTCTGGTGTTTCACTCAGTGACAGTAAGCAGGATGCATGGTGACACAATTAGCATATATTTGCATGTAAATTGAAATGGTTGTCCAAAACATTTAATTAAGATAGCTAAATAAAACAGAGAGACATGTAGGCACGTGGAAGAATTTAGAACACGAATGATAAACATGCTACCTGGCTGGATGACCCCTGCCCTATCCTAGATGAGCTGCCCCTCTGTCCCTTAGGCTTGAGTGACCTCTGGCCCTGCAGTTAGTCCGTGCCCGTCTATGGGAGTGGACCTCTCCTTTCCTGTGGTTCTCCTCCAGGTTTCTCTTCTTTCCACTGTGTGTGTGTGTGTGTGTGTTTTTTTTAAGAGTTTTTTCCTGAAGAAGGTGGGTCTAACGACAGGGGGCACTCTGGGACAGTTCTCTATTTGCTTGTTTTCTACTTGCTTTACTTGTATTGACTAGTGTCCAAGGGCAAAGATATTTATGTGAACAGAATATACTTATATGAACTTTGGTAATTAAGTTTCTCCATTAATAATTAAACATAGTTCAGGGGCACGTATAAATGTAATCCAATAATAAAATGTTTTTTGGACACTCTGATAAACAGTTAATCTTCACAAAGATGAAATATGTAACTTTTCTGCTGGTCCCCCTGAGAAATTGAATGCCATACTGTGGAGCATTTCAGGCAAGTAATAACACTTCCATGGCGACAAGTAGGTGCCTGACATCTGAAAAGCTGCAGGCATCCAGTGATACAGTAGATAGTTTACAGCCAAATGTTGTTATTACAGTGAACTAGTTACTTGAAAAATCCAAGTGAACTATGTTTTGTATAGTTCTTATTGGATCAGAAACTCACCCTATTGGCAAATGGAAAATGGCATGTTAAACAGTATTGGCCCTATAATCAAATACATCTAAATTTATTTCTAAAATTCAAAATGAATCACAACAATATTCCAAATACACACAATTCTGTACCCATCATACTCTTTGCAGTGTCTGTATAAAGCCAGTGAGGTTCAGAGACAGACTGTGTGGCTGTGGATGGGGTCAAACAGGGTGACTGAACACATATGTTACTTGTATGTGGCGGGTGGGTCGGCCTTAGCGCGGCAGGTCATGGTGATTTTGGCTTCGGGTGACTCCTCCGGGTAGATGGTGTCCACCGGCTGTTCCTCAAACACTGGTCCATAACCCTCTGCCTCGTCTGCTGGAAAACACGCAGACAAAAAGTCAGAATCAGAATGAGGTATTAGAGATGTGCTGTTCGTGTGACGCTTCTGTGGCAGGTCAATCAAAACACGCAGACAGCTAGGTTCACATGTTGCATAAATGGGAAGGGAAAACATCACTGATTCAACTGTAGGATGCCTCAGGGAAATAACTAAGCAAAGATATAAGACAAGACACAGGTATGAGTTTGTTTCTTTTGGATTACGGTGAAATAGTTGTACTTGTAATTGTAGAAGATGCTCTAGTAGTACTCGTACCAGTAGTTATGGTAATAGTATAGTAGTAGTTGGATAGAATGTAGTAGTTTGCAACACAAAATAATAGACATGTGTCATGATTCCAGTCTTTCCTGCCGTTTGTTGCACTGTTTTCCTACATCTACACCTACATCTAATCATTAATCAAGCTGGACCTGGGGAGGACAAAGGGAGCCAGGACCTTACACTCCAGATCGTCTGTGTATCCACAGTGGTACAACTCTGCTTGGCTCAGTTTCATGTTTTTTCATGTGGTACTCGTTCTAAGTGCTCTTCGTCAGATCTCGCTCCCTGGACCCGCTCAGCTCTTCTGTCTCGGATGCGAACCTCACATTTTCCGACCCAGCTCACCTCCATTGGTACCGCTCACCTCGTCTCTGACCCCGCTGCTCACGCTCTACTCCTGGACCCACAGCAAAATACCCCCCTCTCTCTCCACTCCCTGATCTATCTAGCATCATTTGCACATTTAAAACCTGTGAATAAACATTGTTAAACTTTTCTCCGAGTCCTGTCTCTTTGGTCCCCCTGTCAGTAATTACAACAGAAATGTATTTATTACATCTGATAAAGCGCAGTCCAAAGTTTAGGAAAGGTTTAGTTTCATTTATGTGATTTTGTTCGCTTTAATAATTGTTCAAATGGGCAGTTTCAATACCACTAATACAGTTTTTGAACAATCCACTTTCTGTTTCATACTTCACACTTCACTTCATTCTTGCCTTTTGTTTTAATGTTGACAGATTTGAGCTTTAACTACTATGATTCCTTCATTTACACTAAATATCTATGAGACGCAGAACTGACTGTGTAGTGAATCCAAATTGCGACATCACAGTGATTATTATGGGATGTTTTCACTCACATCCCAAATGCACAGCGATGCATTCCACGTGCTGTAGAGACAATCCCTTTGCTAAAGCAGAATACAAATATGGCACTGATGTAGCATAATATAATAACCTTGCAAACACATCCTGAGAGAATAAAAAATCCATCCTCACAATATCAATGCACACACACAAAGTAGTCCCAATTACTCAATAAAAATGAACAAAAATCATGAATAAGACATTAACACAACACGGGGTTATGAATAAGCAATGAGCGCTTCCAAATTCGGATTAAAAAACATAAAAATATGTTTCTTTTTTAATTCCTGAGTGGTTGTTATTCCACGTGCGTGTGATGTCTAAGAACGCACAGCTGACACCTCCACAGAGAGAGGCAAGGTGTTTTGGACAGTAATATCTGGCTCTATTCAGCACCTACACGCAGGTCTGCCTTGGTGCTTAGGACTCACTCATGCTGAACATCTCATATCGACCAGCTTTGCACACCTTTACAAAGGAGCAGAAGCAAAAGGATGCAGTAGGCCAGCGTAAACGTAAACCAGTGAATAATAGTCCGAGTATTGTAATACTGATTGATGTTAACGACTGAATGCTCTTTCATCGGTGCTCTTAAAAAGTGAAAAACAGAATTAGTTCATTTTAAATTGTTTGCATCGGTCCTAGGGCTGTCATGATAATCACTATATCAACTTACGCTCAATATATAAGCTGGAACAAGATATTTGGCGCTCTGTATTTATTGTGAGCACTTTTCTTTGCAAAAGTGGGGGGGGTTGGGGTATTTTTGTTGTAATATGATATGATATAGGAAAGTAGTTTCAGTATTATTGTTTTATCACAATATTTCTCTGTAGCGATATATTGAGCTTCAAAATTAGTTATCATGACAGGTCTAAGTGGTCACAACTTTCCTCACATTCCCAAGACATTCCTAGCATTGTAATTATTCACCGTGATTAATTAAAATCACTGTCATCTGCTTCTTCTGAAAGTCCACGCTTCACTGTGATTGGTTGAATCCATCTGTCACTCACTTTGAACACAAGGACACCGGCAAATAGGGGAAAAGAAACTGTGCTTGAGACGGACTTAGGCCTGTCATGATAACACATTGTGAAGATCGAGATATTACTACTGAGATATATTGCAATAAACGATAATATTGAAACTACTTCATGCCACTGATACAATAACAGTAATGCAGGATAATCCCAGTAAACCATCTTTAAATAGACTGCAACAAATGAATAACAGAATGAACCAATAGTTACCGATAAAAGTGACTTCTTCAACCTTTTACAGCTCAAATCTTTTCATAGTACAACAAAAATAGCCACACATGATAAATATTGAGCCCCGGAATACAGGTTTTCCATAGAGCCTCTTTACAATATAACAAAATATATTACAAAGGCGATTAATAAGATATCTTAATCAGACTTTATTGTACTCAGTCAAGTGTTTTACCTCATTTAATACACCTCTATACGGAAACCATTAGTTGCAAGACGGCACTGGATGTCTTGCCATGTTCAGTGTAGCACAGCCTCATCAGTCGTTGCAATTGAATCTGTTATCGTTTGCTTTAGCTCAGTAATGTCCCGTGCCTTTGTTCGATAGACATATCTTTAACATAGCCCCATACACACTGAGCCTTCTCTTGAGGCGTAGACATTTCTTAGAGGTTCATTCAAAAGGATGTCTCTTTAATCAACAGATGTGATTAAAAACCTTTATAACCACTGAGTACAAGAGAACAAATCTAATAATAAAGCTTATCAGTTGCCTTGTAATTAAATGTTTAAATTGTAAAGAGACTCTGTGGACACCCTGCATATTGTTCCAGCTTTCATAAATTGAACCATAAGTCGATATAACAATAATCGTGACAGGCCTAGAAGGACTATCACCAAAATAGCATCTTATTACTGGGACGTTTATAATGACATTTCAAATAGATAATTATCATAACTTAACATCTAAAATACCCCAAAAGATTAACTTCTCAATGTCTCATAATATTCACACTTGTTACAACATTTGACCTGAATATCACTCCAAGAACCTCACAATTTCTGCAACAAACGCCTTGCTTTTCGCAGGAGGCACCGATGAAGACGTAGGGAGACAGACTGCTCTCCCCCTCGCAATGGCGGAGCACAGCTGTCTGACATGCCACGTAAATCCCAGGGACTCACAATTACATCCGGCTGAGTGAGAATTAAACAGGAGTCTGAATGGGGTTTGTGGAGCAGACGAGCGCCATATTAACAGAGTAACACGTCCTGGGAGTAGAGGAAAAGTACCACAGGATACTACAAATTGCTAGCCGCCCTTACATGGCGAGTACCCCGGATCCACCATCTGTTATTGCTTTGCTGAGGATTTTCCACAGTATAGCATTAAAATTCCCCATATGCTGCGACCTGGTCAAGTTGTAAGTCAGATATGTGAAGAGGCGCTCCCACTCACTGTTTTTTGAGCAGTAAAAACACCTGTTTAATGAGGAAATTCAAGATAAATAGCTTTGTCTCTGTCTGAATACTCACTACCCACTACACACACCACTGAACGTACATGAACTCCGTGGGTGCACAAGGGCACAAGGGCAGTAAAAATTAGAATCATCCAGCAGTGTAAAAACAGCTATTAGCAGTGTTGTTGAAGTGCAGTTAAATGAGTTAGAAAGTCATAGCATAGTTTGGTTTGGATCATTTGCTAAAAGGGTTAGGGTTATGTTTATGTGAGTTACACGTGTTAAGGCCATAAATAATCCAAAAAATATGCAGAACCATCTATGCAAACTGATTAAGAACAGATATACAGGGTGGCCCAAAAGTCACAGACACTTTTAAATCTTCAATAGCTCCTATAATTCTTAAGTTATACTCACCAAATTTTAGCAGTAGTTAACATGAACCTTCCGAGATTTTTGGCATTATATACAAATGTAATTGTTCACTCACACTTGAACTTATCACTACTTAAACTAGGGGAAGTAAAAATTACCTAATTTAAATCGTCATCCATATAGAGGCGTCCAGCGCGTTTTTGAGGCCGTGGTGTGAACGCAGCATGAGTGTTTAAAGCAGATGAAAAATCGACTGTTTCAGATTTATTTTTACGTCACCATATTGCCGGTCAATCCTAGTTTTCACCACCACTGTTATACACTCACTGCTCTGTACTTGCATGCACGTATCAAGCATAAACGTGTTATGTCCGATGTTGGTATGTTATAGTGTGGACACAGAGCTGGTGGCGTTTCAAAGTGGCATGTGACAGATGGTGTAGAGATACGCTAGAGCGGAGCACATATAAGACCCACAGCCTGCAGACTCTAAGGCCGCTCTGTCAGCCTCACTCCCCTCACTGTCCATCTCCAGCACTCTGTATACATTTGACAATGCCGCTTAGATCTGCCATGCTTCAACTGTACAAGACGCACAGAGCGGGTAAAGTAGGAGAAGGGAGAGCGGCTTCCGGGATATGACCTTCGAGTGGTCAGACTTCATCAAACAGTCAGCAGGGAGAGATAGATTCGATTTCAAATGCCACAATTGCTTTAGAAGTCTGTTATCCTTCCCAGCATGTGCAGCACAAACTAGTTAAGGAAGCCATATTGATCTGATGAGTCTATGTATGTTTTAAAGTAAATAACTGGTAATTCAATATACAACATGAATGTGTGCTCTAACTGAATACATTTGTTTTAGATCTATTCAACCTTGCTATTCTCAGAAGGGATTTTGAGCTGATATGCCTCTTCAGTTTCATTTATTGTATGTTGTTATATGCCAAAGATCAGTGTTTTTTTTGTTTTTTTTTATCCTCCTAGTGCAGAGGTCTGTAACTTTTAAGAGTAAAAGAGCCACATTGGCCCATTTCAAGCCAAATGAAAGTCAGGAAGAGCCATAAGATTTTTACAAGTAACAAGGTAAAAGTGATTAAAGTAAGTCAACCGTGCAGATATTCATACATTATAAAGTATATGTAACATGTTGCATTTTTGTAGGCTTTACGGGCCTATTTGAAGTGTTTTAAGGTTCTTTTTAAGCAAATTATATGTAATTTCCTGCAATCTAGTGCATTTTATGTGTAATATTAAATCTACAAAATGATCATTATTCTTTCAGATTTTATGCATGGGACAAATAGTAAAAACTATAAAGAATTAATGCTCTTGTATGCTACAGACACTGTCAAATTCAAATTTACTAAATAAAGTATACCCAAAAATGTTTCCCTAAACATTGCAAAGAGTCACACACTGGAGGCTTTAAAGAGCCGCATGTGGTTCTTTAGAGAGCGGTTGCAGACCCGTGTCCTTGTGCCTATAAAAACTACTTTAGCTCTAGATAACGTTTTAGTTCCTTACCTGGTTGATCCCTATAGTGGTATGGTTCTATTATTGTCAGGATTTGGATTTTTTATGTGTTCTGTGCTGTTTTCCCCCTCTCTGTTCTGGGTCTTTCCTGGAGCTGGGTGGAGCTGAGGATTGTTAGGCTGCAAGATCGTCTTGTCATCTTCCAGTATTTCCCACAAGTCTTCCCTTCATGTCATGCTCTGGTTTTATTCGTCCGCATATCCACAGTGATCCTGCTGCTTGGAATCACTCCACACCTCCGCCTCTGACCCAGCTCTACACGACCAGTACAAACACCTCAGCCTCAGATCCAGCTTGCCTCAACCAGTACGACGACCCCAGCCTCTGACTTTACAGCTGACGACACCGCTCTCAACTCTCTGCTCTGTCTAAATAAACTTTGTTTAAACCTTTTACCTGAGTCTGAATCTTTTGGTCCCCAAAGTTTAAGAATAACGTGGGGGAGGGGGAATTATTTTTGTGACAATTAAAGCAGTCATAGAGTCCATAATGATTTTAATAAAACAATAAAATCTGCTAATTAAAATCATAAAGTGACTTGTGTAATTTGTAGTCTTTTTGCATATGCATGAGAGACACACTGAAATCATTACAGACTGCTGTGTCACTGGGCCCCTCGGAGATTTGTTGTGATGCAATATCAACAAATCCCAAGAGAGTAGATTCCACAGCCCCCTTATATGTTTTGTGTGTTGCATCACCAGTCACCAGTATATGTAGAACACAGCACATTTGGTGTCCTCTATGCATCCGTGTGTAACTAATCTCAACCCTAAAGGCTAGAGCTACACAGAGACGTATGCGACCAACCAAAAGCTCCTGGGAAAACCTCCAACTTTGTCTCTTAATTAGACTGGAAACAGTATTCAATTATAATACAGCTATTCTGCTTTAGACATTGTTAAAAACAGCCTTTACCAGTGTGTGAGTCCCAGCTGTATAGTTCTATCTGAATACTATTAGACAATGCTTACTGTGTACGGCTAAATTATATATTATGTGAATAACAATCAATGCAATCTGCTCTTCCCATGTCAAAATCCATTTGTCTGTGTAGCATACGCATTTCCAATCTCCCTTTTAAAGAACAGCTGCCTAATCGTTTGCACTAAAACCATTTAGCATTGACTGAATCAGGCAGAACTCAATGACTTCACGCTTGCATTGTTTAGAGTCATGCTGCATTGCTAATTAAATCCCCGATGCTAAATCAGAACCATATGCTAAATTGGCAGAACTACTGTATAACTAACCCAAATGTGCGCTAAGTCACTTTTTGGTGGAGAATCTGCTACCTGCTTGTATCAGTCATGCATTTATTCAATTTGATGTTTTATGACAAAAATGCCTTAAAAAATATGTCTCCACAGATCCGACCTTAAATCAATGTTTTCAGTTTTATGCAGCTAAAACTTGGAACAGTCTTCCTGAAGATGTGAGACAGGCCTCTACTTTGACTGAACTTAAAATACAGTTTAAATCCAGGCTCAAAACAGTTCTGTTCAGCTGTGCATATGACTGAAAGGTTCATTCTGCACTCTTCTCTATTAATGTTAATTTTATGATGATTATTTATGATCCCTCGTTTATCGCGGGGGTTATGTTCTAAAAATAACCCGCGATAGGTGAAATCCGCAAAGTAATCACCTTTACTTTTTTTTTTTACAATTACTATATCTGTTTTAAGGCTGTACAACCCCTCACCACACACTTTATACACTTTTCTCAGACAGGCATTAACATTTTCTCACATTTCCCTCTCTTAACACTCTCAAAGTTCAAGCCTTCGTATTTATTTATGTAAATTTGGCTGAACGCATTCTATACTGTACAGGAGGCACAGCACGGAGGAGAGTGATGGACAATGGTGCACGTTCGTAAGCTGTAAAAAGCATGCAAAATTGCAGCGAAAAAATATAAAAAATCCACCGAAAACTGAGCCACGGTATAGCGAGGGACCTCTGTATTGTGATTTAGTGTCTTTCTTATTCTGTAAAGCACTTTGAATTACTTTGTGTAACAATTGTGCAATACAAATACACTTGCCTTGCCTTGCCTGCTTGTCTCTATGGAGATAGAAGTTTAATGGCATACAGTGTAATATTTCAGACCAAACAATGACATCATGGAGACAAGCAGGTAGCAGATATATAAGTTGCATAGTGTTTGAGATTTTGTCCTTGAAGTTGTTAAAAACATAATGTGAGGCAGGTGGGGTACAACACAATAATAGTCCATTATGCTGGGCCTGCGCATAGGTTCGTAAATTTTGTCAGTCCCTAAAGACAGATAAAATCAGCATTACATTTTATTACCATCCCCCATCTGTCCCCATTTTAATAGCATCATCAGTGTTTAGCTAATCCGAATAGCCAAAACCAGAGCAATGGATGCAGACATGATTGAAAAGGATGGTACGCAGTCTGCAAACAGGCAAATGCTAATAACTCACACTCAATGACAAAGAGTGGAATGAACGGCTCCCCTCTCCATTGGTGCTCTGTGAAAATTACAACATACTGAACACACAGCTTCACAAGTTGTTCCCAAGCAACAAATCAGCAAGCATCCTTTTCCAATTTACCCCTCGCTGACTGCACAACGCTTTTTTTATACACACGATAGAACCAATCTAGGCCAGATAAAAAACACGAATAGTACATTTGGGAGGAGAGTCTTTTTATATTTGTCATAATAGCTCCTGGTTAAATTCGGGATCAGTCCTGTGGTTTCGTTTTATGTTTGACCAGGTTTGGTTTAGGTCTTGTTTAGTCCTGCTTTAGTACTGTTCTTTTCTTGGTTTAGTCTTGGTAATTTAGAGGTGTGTTTATACAATAGACAAGTTAAAACAAATACAGGTGGATAGAGTAGTGGCCAAAATGTGTAATCAAGTAAGAGTAATGTTACTTAGAGTAGATACACAAAGTAGTGACCAAAATGTGATAGGTCGTATCACAGGTGGAGTCTGCTGACATGGTCCACCACCTCACTCTCAACACAGACTAGACTAAGGAGATGATAGTGGACATGAGGAAGAAGAGCCTCTGTTTATCCAGGACCTTGAGGTGGAGAGAATGAGCAGCTTTAAATACCTGGGGGTCCACATCAGTGACCTCACCTGGACACTTAATACAACACAGGTGGTGAACAAGGCTCAACAGCGGCTCTATTTTCCAAGGAGGTTGAAGAAATTTGGCATGTCGCCCAAGATCCGCAACAATTTTTACAGCTGCATCATTGAGTCCATCCGGCATCACTGTGTGGTACGGCAGTACTACTGTGAAGAACCGCAAACACCTGCAGAGAGTGGTAAAGACTGCCACAAGGATCACCAGGACTCCTCAACCCTCTCTGCAAAACCTCTACCATCACAGAGTCCACAGGAGAGCTGCCTCCATCATCAAAGACCCCACTCACTCCCAACATGGACTATTCACACTCTCACTACCTTCAGGCCGGAGATACTGAAGTGTGAAATGCAGGACAATCAGACTTAAGAACTCTTTTTTTTCCAGACTCTTGAACTGCTGAGCAATAGCCATCAGACATACTTTGCACATGACAATTTGCACTATTTTTTTTTTTTTTATATTTTTACATGCTCTCTTTTAACTTATTATTTATCTATTTTATACCTAATTTTCTTTATACTTTGGCATCCAGCATGGGCAGCAAAGTAAGAATTTCATTGTATAGGGAAATGTGTTTCTTTACTGTGCACATGACAATAAAGCTTTGAATCCTTGAATCCAAAGTAAAAGCAGTAAAGTACTCTACTTAAGTCAATTTTAAAATGGATACTTTTACTTTTACCTCACTACATTTCAGACTTGGTATCTGTACTTTCTACTCCATTACATTTTGAACTGGACTGAAAAGTAAAAGTATTTTTTCATAGTTTGAGACCTACTGAAAAGGCTGAGAGGTTTATTTTTAACACGTTCTTAGTTTGAGCAAACACAAATGTACAATTAAACAGCTATAAAAATATATTAATTCAGTTGTTTCTGGTGAAAATTCAGCACAAATGTTTATCAAAATCACATTTGAAGCCTTGTAAAACCTCAAAATCTGCACAAAATACTTTTACTTTTTACTTTTAAGTACATTTTTAAACAGGTACTTTAATACTCTTTTTTTCATGCAATACCTTTACTTTTACTTTTTTCGCTCTGGTATGTGTACTTTTAAGTAACACAGTTGAGTACTTTGTCCACCGCTGGCTATATGGAGACACTACTTAGGTACCGGGTAAAGGTTTGAATGTAAAATATATTTCAAATCTGATTTATAATTTAAGAGTTAATGTAATCATTTAAGGAACTGGTGTAAGAAGCAGCCAAAATGTTCAAATTCTCTATTTTTCAACACAATGCTTCTGTAACTATAGATTTAGTTGCAGTGGGAAGAGTAACCACAACTTTAACTCAAGTAAGAGTACTGTTACTTCAAACTAAATATTACTTTGAATTAAAATGACAGTATCAGAAAACTATAGTGAAAAGTACAATTTCTTGTTGAGTGTTGAGTAAACATAACAGAGTACTACCCACCCCTGAAAGCAAGCAGTAACGTGTCATTATATAGTAAAATATTGTAAAAGTATTCTATTGTAAAGCCTGGTCAATGGCCACATTTGTATACTACACATTTCCACTTTCAAGGCACTCAAAGCACTTTACATCAAGGAACCACTCACCCATTCACACACACATTCATACACCAGAGTACGCAGAGTGAGTCTTGCCCAAGGACACAACGGCAGCATTCATCTGTGGGAGCTGGAATCGCACCGCCAACATGTGGGTCAATGGATCTGACTGCTAGCCAAACACAGCCGCCCTCATTAGACACGTAGTTAGCCCCTGATGTCAGATACGGGGGAAGGAGGAGGTCCAGAAATAGCGACAGAGAATAGAACTATGACCTCAAGAATCTAATTAATTATTTCTACCCTTTCGTTAAAATAGGGGCCATCTGTTACTGTCTGTCATTTCATTTAACCATCCCCAGAACAGGAGCTTAATGTAGGAATATGTTCAAGATAAATTGCTAAAAAAAAAAAACGTAATAAGTGATGACCCTGGTTTTAACTTGGTATGTCAGTTTGTATAAGGCAAAATACAATGTGAGGTGATATGAGCAGATTACATTTATTGTCAGCTGGAGGTTAGGTGTATGATTTTACCTTCATAGAAATCCTCTCCTTGTGTCGAGGCGCCTGCAATTAGAACAAATCATAGCAATTTATTAGATTATGGTTATGGGGGTATTCAATACACTGTGATTTTTATTAGCAACATAAGTGCATGTTAGAACCTTTGAGAAAATGGAGACCAACGAACAGCAAGCCAAGCTATACAGAACTAGCGGCATCTCTGTGGTATTTTCTTTTCTCGAGGAGGGTCTGTCACCTGGTTGTCTCCATACAATGATATTGCTTTGCCTAGAATATTCCACAGTATGGCATTAAACTCTATAAAAAAAATCTATTTTGCACGTATTCAATTGCAGCCGTTTTATTGTGCTAAAAATCTTGGAAAACACACATTCTTACAGTGAGCAAGGTTGCCTCTCTACAGATCTGACCTGTAACTTGGTCTTGGAGAGTCAAATAAATAGCTTTTTCAAATCAATGCACTGTTTGTTTCAGTGTAAAATCAAACACTATGGAAGTCACATGAGAGCAGGCTGCAGACAGAAGCACCAAGTGGGATGTAAGATTTTTGGACAGGTCATTTTCAGGTCTGCTCTTTGCTGTCAGCTTCACTCTGTTTCCCCCACAGTGCACTGCTCAGAGACACCACACAAATCTAACCTGCATCTAAAATGTAACTACCAGTATGCAATGCATGTAAAACACAGCAGCCATACTGCTGCCATCTCAAAATGATGACTGCCTGTCTACAGCTTAATAATAGACTTTAATAGCACACTGTCAGTTCTGCTTCAAGCAACAAGGATGTGCTTTTGCTACATCAGCTTTTGACAGGTGATAGTTGAATCATCATACAAGTTTTTCTTTAAGGGGACATATAATTTTATCATTTTAAAGGAACTGTATTTAACCAGCTCTTTTTAAAAAAGTTTTTAAAAAGTTGCTACTACTCTCCCTATATGGACAGGCCTCATGTGAAAACTCAGAATCTTGACACCGAGCTGCAGAGGCTGCGCTAGCACCGATTAATGACTGGCTGCAGTTGCGGGGGTGTAACGTGATGATTCACATTAGAAACAGGCTCTTTCGGTTTAAACTGGATATCAGTACTGATGACTGACTCATGTGAGGCTCATTCTGCTTTATGAAATGGGAGATTGTCTTGAGAACCAAAACACCAATGTATAACATAAACAACCTGGCTATTTTTAATTTATTTATTTGGAACAATTAAATGAGCAATAGTTATGAGTACGAGCTGTTGCTGCGTTTCCAATTACATCTCAACATTCTATACGACAATAGTATTTAACATGGGGGGGCAGCTAAAATGAATATTGTTAATATGTAGATTTCTGTTGCCATACAGAAAGTTGTAAGGTGCAGACATTTATGGAAATGATCTGGTTAAACATTTATTAATTTATCCTTTGGATATTTGGACTGTCTCATTCTAAACATCTGCTCTAAATTATCTCTTGACCATGTATTTAACCTAACAATGGGAAAATCCTTAGTGATTTATACAGCCCAAAGGCTGAAAAATGTGAAAGCAGTGGAGTAAACGTGTTGTTATGACGACCCATACCATGTATGGAGAAGCAAAGGATCAGGAGGGGGAGGGGCAGGCCCAGGTGAGTCATGGTGTTGTAGTGACGACCACCAGGTGGTTACAGTCAGACCCTCTGCTCAAGCCACATGAGCAGCACTGACGGCCGATCCTGAGGAGAAAAGGAGAGAGGATATTTTAAAACCCTAGTTCAATCAAGGACATATTCACATTAGAATTCCCCTGTAAGATGTATTTATAGTCATCATAAATAACCAGAACTCCGCAAACTCATTGCACCGCATGAAATAACCAGGATGTTAAATATACAAGGGTGTGAGCCATAAAAATAGTTGTGGTTTGGGACAAATATCTTGAAAAATATGCATTCTTACTATGAGCATCTCTCCACAGACCTGATGTGTAACTTGACTGTAACTGGTGATGCTACCTGTTTATCTATGGATATAAATAAGTAAAATGGCACGGTAATAAGATCTCCATGGAGACCAGTTAGATCGGATCAAAACTAAAGCAGGACTTGTCATAGGGGGGTGCTTGTCAGTTATGCTTATCTAATTCAGGACTAACATTTTAATTATGGAAAAGTTAATCTGTGTTCTTCTGTTTGTTTCCCTCCATGTTGCCCTCACTATTTTTTACTGGTGAGATGATGCACAGAGCACAGATTTGGTTTTGTCACCTCCCACTCACAAACTCCAGTGAGCAGCATGTCTCTTTCTATTAGCCTGATCACACACAGCTCTGTCAGAGATAACAGATTTGAATAAACGCTTCAAAATATCAGGCTGGATCATGCACAGGCCCCTGTCTGTGTGGTTAGTAATATTGATCAGAGAATGGATTTATTGTAAAAAGTCTGTTCAAAAGAATATAGACACCAAAGTATTGCACTGAGCTGGAAAAAAAAAAAACACTGCTGAAGACACGTCCGCAGTGCAGTGCTGGACAACCAACTTTTCCTGAATTTGTCACTAATGAAGATTGAACAACGCTCACGTGTCTCTCAACATCTTTTGGTTTTAGCTTGAACCTCACACAGTGCACCAGAGCAGTGATGCATGACTGTGCTCCTCGGGACGATTTTGCCCAACAACTACCAGCATGATGGAATTATTTTAGCTTTGTCATCTCCTGTGTCCATTCTGGTCGGATGCAGGTGTAGTCCAACGCTCACGTGGGTTCTATTTTAGCTTCATGATTTTATGCGACTAAGTGCATCTGCACCTTCCAAAAAGCACGTTCACCATTATGTGCATGACTCAAAATCCACCTGAAGCAAACAAATATACTTTTGTGCCAGTTAAGGGTTTTAAATGTGATATTTGTTTCAGAATAGGATGTGTTCATATGGCATCACAACATTCTACAATCCCCATAATTTACATCCCCATAAACTAAGATAGAGGTTGTATGGTGGAATTTGCTGTTTAATCGTCAGGTTTACAGATTTTTTGACATGGCTTATGGTTAATATCTCTGTAATTATTGGGCCTACAAAAACTGACTCAAAGTCCTTTTTTCACAATAGGTTCAGGAAATTTTGCCAGTGTAAAAGCATGATTTTTTGTTTTATGACTTTACTCTTAAATCTTGCGTTGAATACAATGTTACAACACTGAGGTGAACTTGTTTCTCTGAACTTGTTTTAAGATGTCTACACTAGAACCTGCTACTTCAGTTGTGTGATACGAGTATTCATCTTTCGGTTGACAAGAGGTCTTGTAATACATCTTTTCAGTGACGTATTCTACCTTCATGTAAAAAGTTAATGATATATCCATTTATGACTTGCACGGACAGTATATAAAATTAGTCTTCTATAGATAGTACCTTTCTTGACGTATAATTACTGGATGACTCCTTTGTAATGTAACACGCACTGACACTGCCTGCTGTTTGTATCTACACTCTTCTAATATCAGATAAAACTTCTTTCAACTCTCTACCTGGTCTGCACTTCCTTCACAATTACACATTATTCAGCCTCAAAGATATGATTGTTGTCAGTCAAAAGGACTTAAAGCGATAAGATTAATATGGCAGGTTTGCAGAGTCAGTACCTAACAAATAATAACATTCGTGGATTATAAGTTTGGGTATTTCTTACAAAAATAGTGAATGTCTCCTAGAGCTATATACGCCCCTGCCCTCCATCTGAAACTGTGACATCATCAAATTTGAGACTGTGAATGCAACCTATTGTCCCACTGTTTTATTAGATTAATATTTCTGGGGGCCTATCTCTTGTTCATTCTCTCTCCAAGATGTTGGTGATGACATTAAATCTTATCAGTTGCATCAGAAACAGGGTCATTTTGGCATGGCTTTCTGGCAACATGTGCTTATTGGATTATACCTCTCTCCAAAAAGCCACAGGAAAATAACATCAAGTCAGATTTGTATTTCTGATATGTAGAACCAAGTAGCATCCATTTTGATCAAGTCAGGTTTGGAGGAAGGAAGAAATCAGCAAACCAATATTGCCATGTTTTTTTTTTACAAGTTCTGCTACAGTTCATGTGCATTCTCATATTATTCAGGAAACATCTAACTTTGTCCTATGTCATTTTTATAGTATCACTACTTGCCCAAATGAATATCTAGTTTCAACACAAATTTTAGGATATTTCCTGACAGCCAGCCCTGGTGCATATACAGTAGCTCTGGCACTGTTGCAGTGATTTCTATAAATAACTGAAGTCCTATGGAGAGCTGCATGGTGCCTCAGCCTCACTCACTCTCTCTTCTCCAAATGATTACGTCCAGTCCCACAGTATCATGCTGGCTGTCTCTCTCTGGATTACTGTTCCTAATCTGCTGCTAAAGACCGATTCCACTGCTGATTGTAACTGTATCTGTATAAAACAGCGTCTACAATCCAGGGTGTTCAGTGTGCAATGATTGAATTCAAGTTTTCTGTCATCCTCATATGTCACGGTGTTAGATACAGGTGATAAAGGAGCCTTGTTCACCAACCATAGAGATGACAGAGGGTGTGTTGAATTTGAAATATGCTATGGTATAAAGGACTGAGGTGTATTCAGGCTGCGGAAAATGTGTCTGAAAAGTGGAGTACGACAAGCAAACAGAGACTGAATGCAACAATAAAATAATACCCATAAACAAAGTGAAAACATAGCTAAAGTTGCAACATGCCTGAGCAAGATGTGAGAGATTAAAGCTACCATCCGCAATTAGACGGGCTGACCCGGCCATGTTGCATTCTCACATATCACCACTAGATGCTATCTACATCGCTGCAGTCTGATGTTGTGGCAGCTTTGGAGGGCCAGAGAGCCTGAACAAAGGCCAGGTGAAGGGGGGAGAGCAGATTTCACATCTGCAGTCTACTGTCCTAATTCAAACATATGAACAAACACAAAAATACGTATTATTACTCCAACATATTATTTGTCAGTTAACTTTTTCACAACCTACTCTTTATATTTAACTGTTTCATACAACAAGTCACAAAAGATTATGCACAGAATAAATGCATAAATCAACATCATAGGCAATAATATCATAGAAATGGCACAAACATACACAGTATCATATAATTTATGCACTATATAATAACATATTGGCTGTGAAAGCCTTTTCAGTTAAAGAGCAGCAGGCAGGCAAATGACCTAATGTAAATCAATTTGAACTGCATCACATGGCTCATTTGGCTACAGTCAAAGATGTACATTACACTACAGTCAATTACTAACTGTTATAATGTATTATTTAGATAGGGTTGGGCAAGATGGCAAAAATCAGTCATGTTTTTCTTCTCATTATGGTCTGTCATGATTTCAATTTAATTTTAACTTATTAAAACAGCTTTGATTATTAATTTTCTGACAGACTTTTGTGATATCCATTTAACACAAAAAAGAGTCAAATATCTTCCTGCAGTCTTCCGTCTGCTCCAAACCACATGCTTTTAGTGACAGAGGATTGGCTGTAGACCTCACTGATCACTGACAATTAGAATGAAGTAATCTCACCCTCAATTCAAATATGTTAATTGCATAGCCCTAGTGTCAGATATAAACTACTATATCCTCACTTGACGTAACCTCTATTTCACTGTATGTTTATATTTGTGTCATTCATGTACCGAGACCTTGACCGTAAAAGTCATTCGGCACCAATAAAAACCAGATATGTGATTTACAGTGTCTATCACAACCTCCGGGTCACACAAAAAGTAGAAGGATTTCATTCACTTATCAAGACAGCGTTGCCCCCTGGAGGTTAAAAAAACGTCATAATAAAAAGCCGAAATGACAGAAATGACCACATAAACCCCAGAATCAGCTCCCCCCCCCCGCAGAGTCATAAAAAACGTGGATTTCTTGCAATGAGGAAGAGAATTCAGATGGGAGCAAGATTGAAATTCAGCAAAGCAAAGCTAAAAAGGGGGTAGTAGAATTTGTGAACGTGAGTGGTAATAGAGCTGACGTCTTGGCTGCGTGTGATTTATGGGGGAGACGAAATGGCCTTCTCTGAGCCCTGTCACATCAGGGACCATGTGATTTACTGTGATGACTAGAGCACTCCCGTCACGTGCGTGCCGCCCTCCACATGCAGGAAAAAGCATTCATACTCATCAGGAAAACATAGTGCCTTCAGCTGAATGGGAGCTTGACTGTCTTTTATGGAACAGCGAGCCGGTAACTGGTCTTAATGGGCATAAATGGGAGGGGGCTTTTTTCGACTATATCCTGTTGCACTATAGGGATTCTTGTGTGTATGTGTAAATCATATGCTGTAAAAACACACATAAGTTGCTTGGAATATTAGCTGGAGATATAGTTTTGGCATTGCTGATATTTTTGTGAGACGGCATTTGATTCTAATTCAGAGACCGAGATGAAAAGAAGTTGAATGTTGGATAATGCCGTTCTCTCATCAAAATCATGCCTGAAGAGGTTTCACATGTAATTCATGCATATTTCAGTAATTTAGCGATCTCTCCCAGGCCCCTATTCCAACTGTCATCCACGCTCCCACAATGACAAATTAATCCGTAAATATGCAAAATTGCGATACAAAACTGTACAACTTGACAAACCTGATGCGATGTGCAGTAGTTTCATTAGCGAGGGTGCACGCTGATTGTGTAGTGATCACGCTCTGAAGGGGGAGCGATTTAGTGTGGAGAGCAAAGGGAGGGGCCAAAAACAAAAGTGAAAAGTTTCATACGTTGTGATAGTGCTCTGAAGGGGGAGCGACTTAGCGTGAAGAGCAAAGGCAGGGGCGAAAAAAACATAAGTGAAACGGGTTCATATTTTGTCATAGCGCTCTGAAAGGGGAGCGACTTAGCGTGAAGAGCAAAGGGAGGGGTCAAAAACAAAAGTGAAACGTGCTCATATGTTGTTTTTTCGGTGAATATAGCATTTTCAATCAATAAAGGTTACATGGTGCTCTCAATATGGTGTTAGCAGTTAATACCCTACAGAAGCAAAATACCCTTTAAGGTGGTAATTGTTGCCTGTAGTTTTATTTGACGGCAACACTAGTATCTTGGCAAACCTAACCCAACTGTTAAACCACATTTTATTGTATGGTTCTGAGAGTTGGACATAAACCAAGCAATGGTGAAATCACGCCTATGCAATACAAAACGGCAGATCACATTCTGAATACAGTGCTCTACAAAGAACTGTTAGAAGTTGCTAAGAGGAATGGGGAAGAGTCGCAGAACACAATGGCATCCTGAATCACAACAGAGGGGTCTTTTTAACGGGTACCCTCACACTGGGCACAGAAAGAAAGGGTAGCCAATCAAATCCTACATGGGACCTGCTGAAATGGGACCTTGCAGTGTTGTATAGAGAACAGAGATGACTGGGTCACCTCGATGCATCTTGAGTAAGTCTAAGTACTTTGTGTTGGGACCACAGCTGCAGTTTTGGAGATGCTCGGACCATAACCTTTTTACTGTCTTATGCTTGTTCATTTTTTCTTTAGAACACAAACAGGTCAGGTATATTCCAGCCTACAACGTGTTGAAATTTGGAAATAAAAGTCTCTAATGTGATCATTATTCTATTTTGGTTATGTCATATTGCGATTCACTGCTCTTTGCTCAAACAAGCTGTCCCCACCCACTTACAGCTCCATGGAGAGGGGAGCAAGGGATGGACCCGCACCGAAGCAGTTACATAGTAGATCTTTAACAAACTTTTTGGCTCTGAGCCATGTGCTATAAGAAATTTTTTACTCATCGCTCACAGAATCTTTATTTGGAAGTGACCAGGCTCTTCCAAACAGGAGGAAAAACCCATTAATACTGATTAGCAAGAACAGGGTGCCTTTCAGTGAATGGCTGCTCTCAGGCTTTTATGGTCTGGCAACAATGGTAACAGTTCTTAATGGGAAGAAGACCGATGCCCGCCCCGTTGTTTGACTGGGTCTGTTCACCTGCCCCCTGTCCGCCCCCCAACCCCCATCTGCACTCTTACCTGGGGCTCCTTTTTGTTGCTGGCCCTAATCTCCAAATGCATATATTTAGGATCATTAATGAGTGATGATGACATGTAACTGCGTAGCCAGCCCCCCCCCCCCACCCCCCCTGCTCCCCCCCCCCGTAATAAAGACTAAGGGGTCCAGTCGTGGGTCATGGAGCTCTTGGTACAACAATAACCAACAGCAGAATGGAGGACCAAGGTGTGTTGGGCT